>SNQJ01S0160265.1:32270-51770 GCA_010110895.2 Picea sitchensis
TCCATGTACAGTTTGTTACATAGTGCGTTATAAGCTCTGGGTAAGCGAAAAGGTACACTACAAGATTAATATTTATTGTCCAATTTATTTAAGGGAAAAATAAATTAGACACACATTTCTTGTTGACTTTTCAACACTTACTGAGTATATCGTTGTAATAGCTTTGAGCCTTATTGTTGATTTGGCCTTGTACCACGAAGAATCTAGGTTTTACCCTAAATACCATCCTTGGAATGAGGAAAAGGAAATTTGTCATATCGCACTTTTTCACTTTGGTGGAATAAATACCCCTACTCATAATTTATAAACCGAAAGCAACCAAAAAAAATAGCACTAATGATTTCCATATAAAAATATATTTCCATATAAAATATATTATAGTGATATAATTATAAGTGTTGTGTATGGTGTGGTATTTATATGACTAGTTCAAAGCATCTTATTGGGAATTATGCTTATTGAATCATGTGATTCCCAATGAAATAAACATTTTATAAAGGTCTCTTATCAAGCTTCACTTCTATAACGTACCCCTCTATAGCTATTGAGGCTATGGGGTACTTCTTAAAATTTACAAATTTGCACCAACTTCTTGCTTGGATACCATCATGTAACATACCCAACATCCATACTACACCCAATTCACATTGTTTTAGCTTTAATACCACTTTTCCTCACTGTCATGCTATCAACTAATTAAAGCATGCATATATAACAATGCAGGCTCATAAAAAGATCATTAATATCATATCATTCATATTATATATGCAATCTTAACGTGTCGATAGAATTAAACAAACTGGAAACTACTTCAATTCATAGTATAAACAACGATAATTTAACATATCCATAGATAAACCATAAACACTTGTCTTCTAGGAACAAATGACCAACTAGTTGCAAACAAAGGACATTGCATCCAACCATAGGCTCTGTGTTTCCCATAATATTTTTGCATCAGGCCCACCCCGGAGCTAAGGCTATGACTCCATGAAGACGAAATGACTTATGGCTAGCTCTAATCCTCTCATATAGCCCAATTTCCCAAATTTACATAATCTTTTAACTCTTACAACTATCCTAATCCACCAGCCCTATTCCTCCATCAAGATGCACAACCCAGGGAATGGGATCCCCTTCTTTACCACACAGTCCCTCGAGCTATCCCACTTCCCTTCAGGGCTCCAATGTAAGCCGGCCAGGAAATCTCACTAGGGACTCCAAGGATTCTTGGTTGTGGTTAGTTTTCTCAATAACAATAGTTCCCCTCACATGACTTGCAATTTCCACGTGGTTTAATTTCCACACAATTTAATTTCCCATAATTTCTATTTCAACCTTAGTGTAGCAATTTCAGCTCTGAGACAGGTTTCATTAGGGAAGAATGAATGAACAACCCCCTTGCATGACCAAAACTATGGAGTATATTTACATGCCAATAACTAGCCAGGTGTCTTCACAAGAAGCCCATATATTCCTCTTTCAAAACTAAACCCAAGGTTGATCTAACTTGTGAATATATAAGACAAAAGACTTGGACTTATGAATATTATAATACTATTTTTCTGTGTCCCCTCCTTGAGCCTCCTAAGACCCCTTTGTTTCCTCTCATGGAATCATAGTCTCCCATGTTTTTCGTCCTTCACCATCTGCAACCTGTGATGTATATTTTTATTATTATTCATTGTACATTTACATATTACATAATTTGTCCCTCGACCATTTATTGTATACATGTATATACATTGTTATTCCAGGGATAAAAGCTAGAGTTGTTACAACTTATGTGCACTAGACTTGAAGATGATGCCATTGTGAAGACTTCCTCTATGATATTGTTTGAAGCTCCACATCCTTATTCCAAAACTCAATAAGTACCATGGACTAATGTGTTGTGAATTTATGATTTCTAACAATGGCTCTCAATTCTAGAATATTGTTCTCCTCGCTTTGCATAGAAGTCAACTTCCTTTATTCAATTGAATTTTGATTCCTTCTTATACATGCATCAAAATGGGTAATCCCCAAACCAACATTCAATGCCCGACAAACCTAGTTTTCTCTCTTGTGGTGGGTTCTCTTTTCCAATTGTCCAAAAACCTCCCCAAAACCAAGTCAAGTTTGTTTTGAGAGCCAAGATGATTACAAGACAATCCTACTTCCCCAGCAGTGAAATCTACTTTTTATCCCAGTTGGGAATAATTTATCCTTTATTAAATGCTTCATAACTCTTTCTTAAAATGATGAAAGAGACAAAATGATTTTTTCTTTCCTAGAAGTCGACCTTGGTCGATTTATTTTGCCATCATTTTCTATCCCTCCATGCAATTTGTCTCTATAAATTATGGGAAATTCAATGGACAATAGGTACTTCCTTTCGCATATAGAAAAACTAAGCAAAAACTTACTCAATCCCTAGATCCAAATTGAACCACTAAACCCTCCATTGTTCATCTATCCTTCCCGAAGGCCAAACAACCCTTGAGAMTTTATGGAAGTTAAAAATATTTTAATATCCCATGCTCACATGAATTCGATGTGAAKATCATGGTGTTTCCCATTATAAAAGGGTATCCTATCAATAAGTAGTTCCACCCATGTGGTTAAGAAAACACACATGCTCCATGCATTCTAACTTCCTATATGGTTGAGTATGGACAACATGTTTTCTTAGTTTCCAGTTTGATTATGATGCAAGTTGACTAAAGACTCAATCATTGCCAATTTACTTCCTTGCCATCTAAATCAAGTCAACTCAAATCACAAGTAAAGGGAATGATTTGATAGTGCTTGTTAGATAAACTAATGTTGTTGCCATGCACTCAATTTGTCTCATAACAATTTCCCTATCCATTACCAAGTCATTGGTGATCATCATTCATGATCAATGTTCAAGCCCCATGGTCATACTTTCTCATTCTACACATCCCACACTTAGTCATTTTTTGCAAAATGCGGGTTGAGGGAAGACCTCGTATTACCATCTCATTTTCGCAAGTCTGCAAGTTCCCATACTTAGTCACTTTTCCACTTTCCATCACCCCACGGGCCAATACTTAGCCATTTCTTCATTTGCGGGAGTTGTGTTGTGGAAGCAAAAATTGTCCCTAATCTCGCAACCCGCAAACCCTAAGCCTAAAAAATGAAACGACCAATTTTGCTTCACACAAAATGGACCATCCTTCCCACACTTATTTTATTTCACGAATGTAGATGTGGGAGCTTCCCCCTCAACTTCCCCTTTCATTCAAACATCCCGCAATTCCACCGTCTCCAAAAATATCCTCGCGTCACTCATTTTGCACTTCCATACTTAACCATTTTCAATAATCCTGACACGTGATCACCTTTCCCAATAACATTTACTATCTTACTACCACATCAGTTGTCATGCATATAAATTAGTATTGTTATTATGTGATGTGATTCTCATAAAGTATCCGCTTTAAATCCAAATCAAATCATGTAATTAACATTTATGAACCAAGTATTAGAACAATTGATATTAAGACAATATGTGGTGAATTTAGTAATGTWTTAAATCCTCGCTACAAAGGGTATTGCTTTGACAAAGCCACCTCTTATTCACTAAAATAATCGTTGCAAAGTATGTTGAATAAGAAAAATGAATTAYAATGTGGAGATACTATCAACACTYCAAGATGTGAAGACCGCAAATTCCAATGCTCTGAAGCTTTCAAGTGGTATTCGTCGCTTTCCCCTCGGGAAATAAATTGAAACAAAGTCTAKACTTTTGAAATTGCACTAGAAGGGTGTATGTCAGAGGTGTTTGAATACTGAGAATTGGTTATCTAGTGTGCAAACAAATTCAATAGTGAGAAGAGAATAATCAAGCTACAAGGAAGGACATCAATCTCTCTTGCACCAACAATTTTCAGAAAAATGCTTAGACTTCCAAAATCCAATATGAATTTGAAAGGTTATGAAGTTGACGCCTTTATAAATGCCAACAATGGAGGAGAAAACCTCCTGGATAATTTTCTCATGTAGCCATCACATGATTCTGCGAACACTTCTCAAATAGAGGTTTGTTTACTCAAGTACCCATATAAGGAGTTTGCCTGGTTGTTTGCTAGAATCATTGGACAAGAGTTCACAATTGTTGTTCCAATATATTTTTAGAATATTCTACATCACTATGTTCACGAAGGTGCCACGTTCGACTGGGGCTCTCATTATTTCAAACAAAGTTTCCTTTCAATTGGGAAACTTTCGAAAAACAAAGTTCCATGTGACTTCTTATTTAATTTATGTGATGGCCTACTATCATATATTTGAAGATCTACCATGAATAAAAATGTAGAATACAATAAGGATCCATTACAGTTATGGTATCCCGCACTTTGGAGGCATAAGCCTCCATACCAATTTTATGAAGTACAATGTGCTTTMTTGTCCACCTTTAAAAAGACGATTCATGGWCMCACTACACCAAGACTATCAATGGAAGCTTGGAAAGGGAATTTTTGAGGTTCTATATTATTTCAACTATGTTAGACTATATGGTTTTCAGGGAAAACCATATTTAGTACCCTTTTTTTTTTGTTTCTGATAAAATTTTCACAGTCGATGTTTGCAGATAGTATAAATATTGAGCACGTTTCTTTAATGAAAAGCGGAAAAAGCAATTCATTCCACTTCCTTTGAAAATTGGAGAGATTGTTGTCAAGAACATCTCCCATTTGGATGAATTTGTTATTTATTTTGATAATTTTAAATGAAAAGAAATTCATGAAGTCCAGGGTTTTGACCATAATGGCTTGTTCTCGACACACATGTTTACAGTTGGATATGGCTTGTCTTTTAATAACTCGGCTCGAATGGATAAAGGAGGAGGGGATAATCAAAACCCTCAAGATGTTTCCCCTTAAAAACACCAGGATGGCATTGATAACCTAGTTAGTATGAATTACCAATACAGACAAAAAGGGTGAACCATGACAAGTGGTAACCCTGGCTCACCAAATATTTCTCATAAAAGTTCTTCGACAAGGAGGAAAGCTCATGGAAACAACCAAGAACAAAGGAAATCTATAGCTAGGAGATCTGATGATGGAGATGACAAAAACCCTCCTAAAACGAGTCTTGAAAAGTCACATACATTCCCAATAAAAAGGAAAACTCAATTGAAAATCAAGTCAGGAAGTACCAGAATGTGAAGTCATGGAAGTTGATGTTGAAATTGGAGAGCCCGATTGGGTTGAAAAATGACTAATTGAAAGTAGGACTATGGCATAACAACTGGCTTGTGAAGATCCATTGGTCTTTGAAGAAGAATCGGTCACTCTCCACCATGCCACATTTAATGAAAAATCAAAGAAATTACAAATTCAAAAGGTAAATTTGAAAAATAAAAAAGTTGTTGAAAAATGGAGCTCAGAGATAGATATGACACGAGTAAAACCTTCTAAGGTTTTGCAATTCCATCAAGCCACAAGGGATGCCTTGAAACACTCCATTGATGAACAAGAAAAGGAAAAATTGGTTATGAGGAAGGAGATAAAAGATTTAGAGGATGCTATGTTGCTCGAGCCTTTGTTCGTTGAACCATTTCTACAATTAGACCACCTGTGTTGGAGGATATACCTTAATCAAGTTCAAGGTTAAAATGTGCTTCAAGTATGTTTACAACTACTAGAAAACATGTAGGAGATAACATCAAAAAGAAGGTCACTTTGATCTTTGACACTTGGGAACTAGAAACTAGTTCAACTACCCTCTCTACAAGGATTTTAAATTTCAAGGAATATCTCCAAAAGGAATTAGAGAATGATGAACATTTTTACAAAGAAGTTGTTGGTACCTTTTCTGCTAAGATATCAAGTATAAATGATGTTCATAGAAGGGAGCAAAATCTTCAATCCAAAGTTTGACTTGAACAAATAAATTCATGTTGGCTAAGGAGGATCAAGTGTTTATGAGAAATGATTATTGAATGTGACACTATAAATACAAAAAGAAGTGATTTGTTTTTTAAGCTTGTTGACTTAACTAAAGATTTGGGGGGTCCACATTTGATCATGGAATCAATGTTACTTTCAAAGGATCAACTACAAGAACAATTGGAGTCCCTTAAAACCTTATGGGAAAGTGATTTCAACAACCTAACTGAATTTTCGGAGGAAGAAGTTGAGAAATGGCTATTCATTATGTAAACAAAAATGAAGATATTGAAGATATAATTCACCAGACACGCTTTGATTTTAAAGATATGGAAAACGAGTTGTTTAATACCAAAATTAAGGATGAGATAATGGTTCCCCCCAAGCGTGAGTACATTGAACAATGTTTAAAAAATGCCTTGATTAAAGTAGTTGAGCCAAATCATCAAGAAGAAGTTACAATTGTTAGGGCACCTCCAACTGAGCAACATACAAAAGAAACTTGAGCAAGTAGATGACAAGAGAGTTATTTTCCATCATAGAAAATCAAGTAGACAGTTCACTAAGCCCTTTCTCTTTATTTTCCTCTTAATTAGTTATCATCCAAGCTTTTATTTCATGATTAGTGAATACCAAAGGTCGATACCTAACTGTGTTTTCTCCTTTCTTCCCGGTCTTTTCATTTACTGGTCCATGGGAGCCCCATCCCAATTTGTTTAAGACAAACACATTTACCTTTCAAATTTATAAACTCTTTTAAAGACATTTATAAACTCTTTTAAATATATTTGTATATTTTTTTAGGATCCTAGAGAACTATTCAGGACATTATACTAGTGATTTCTCATACTTTGAATTTTAAGCATGAGATTTCAAGTATGTGTCTATCAAAATCCATTTTGGTTTTAATTTAATGATCATGTTAAGTTCTCTACATATGTGGTCTATTAATTACCATCGAGTTGAATGATGTTTTTTGCTTTACTATATGTTATGATGGAAATGTCATTGTGTGAGATTCTTTACTCTATTGGTTTATAATCTTGTATAATAGTATGAGTATCTATTTCTCAAAATTCCTAGTCATTTCTCATGCATACTTTGTTTGTGAATATTTATTCCATGAAGAGCCTAATTATTCTCGGGATTTTTTTTGTAAATTTTGTATTATATTAAATAGGAATACCACCTCTCTAAAAACGTAGGACGATTCATCCTCGCGATGTTGTCTTCAAGACTCTAAACAATCTTAAAGATCAACATTTTTGGCAACTATACTAGAGAACAAAACCAAAAGGTTGGTTTCAGAGACCAAGAGAGTTGAATGACTTGAGAAAATCCCAACCAACGTCAAATACCTATTGGACTTGAAGACCAAAGAAGCATATTGAACCAGTTATACAACTTGGCTTTTTCTACAACAAGAAATCAAGAGGAACTTGAGCATACCTGGAAATTCTTGGCACAACAGGAAGAAGATGTTGAGGTTCAAAGACAAAGGAGACATCGATAAAATCCTAAAGCTGAAATCATAGAAAGGACAACTAATAAGAAGCAAAAAGAAGATTCTCGAGACTTATCAAAAAAATCAAGGTTTGACATCTCAATCTTTGATCATGGCAATGGGAAACTGAGAAGAGGAAAGAAATGAGATTCCCAACAATACTAGAAGAGAAAATGAAGGTCGAAGAAACTAGAGAAGAAGACCAAGATCCAGTCCCCTTAACTTATAGGGTGAGCAACATCAGTTACCTACTCTTCCTCAAGGCATTATGTCTATCTTCACAGGCGACGATATCATGGACCCCAAAAATCATATGGATCAATTCCTCACTAACCGTGACATCCACTCGATTCAACATGATGACGTTATGATGAGAGTTTTTCTTCAAACTTTAACTAGCATATGATTGGTACCTTTCACTACCAACAAATTCCATTGGTTCCTTTGACAATATGGAAGATATTTCCATGACCAAATACTACTCTAAGCATGTTAGTTAGCATACTTTACTTACTCAATTCACTCAAATACATCTTGAAAAGAATGACCATATCATATTTCAATTTATGTTTCTTCAGGATGTTACATCAAATTCCAAAAGACCAACAACCAAATGCACTAGTCATCTTTGGTTGCTATAAGAATGCAATGTCATCCAATGTTAATTATGCAATAAAGGTTGCACAAATTACAACATTGGAAGAGGCAATGAGGAAAGCGACTAAGATGGAAGGAAACATGTTGGAAAGTAATGTCGACCCATACATTATTCTTGGAAGAGTCCAAAGACATATGACAAGCTTATATGTATCATCTTGATCTCCATCTTCATCAAGAGCAATCAAAGAGCAAGGAATTGGAAGAGGAATTTTTCCAGGACAACCCCCGAATGTAAGAAATATTCTTTCTCCTGAAGATGCTCAAAGGACCCATAAAAATATGGAGATAGCATAGTTGAATCGAACAATTGGACAAATGCAAAATTAAATAATTGATTTAAAGAGAACTAATAATATTGTTCCACAACGTCAGGATGCATGACCTCTACAACCAAATTTCAAAAATAGAGTTGACATAAATCAGAGAAATGAAGAGCATAGACCGAGAGCACCTCAAGTCATAAATCCAAATGTTGGTGTGCTCGAAGAAATTGAAGAAGAATATTTTATTGAAGAATCAATGAATGACCAAAATCAAATATTAGAATCAGTGCAAATGGTGAATTTTTCTCAATCAAATATTCAAAGTGGATTTCAAATATGGTTGTGGTCAGAAAGAGAATGGTGAAATTTGACTTTGTGTATATTTTCATGATCTCAATCGAGCTAGTGCTAAAGATAATTACCCTCTTCCAAACATGGAGATGTTGTTGCAACAAGTCACTGGCTCTGCATTAATGTCCATGTTAGATGGGCTTTCTAGATACAATCAGGAACTTTTTGTTGAAGAAGACATACCAAAAACTGTCTTTATGACACCATGGGGAACTTATGCTTATGTCTACAAGCCTTTTGGGCTGAAAAATGATAGTGTGACATTTCAAAGAGCTATAGACCATGCTTTCGATGATTTGATTGGGAAATTCATGGTAGATTATCAAAGATGATTTTCATGTCCATTCAAAGTTAAGAGAACACCACTTGAAACATCTCAGAAAAAAATTTCAACACTGCAAAATGTATGGCATATCTCTCAATCCAAAGAAATGCCTATTTGCAGTTTTAGAGGGGAAGTTACTTAGTCATGTAGTAAGAAAAAAATGTATTTATATTGATCTTGAGAGGTTTAAAGCCATAAAGGGCTTAAATCCTTCTACATATCGGAAAAGGGTTCAATCGTTCTTTGGAAAGATAAATTTTGTGAGAAGATTTGTTCTTGATTATGCCACAAATATAAATCCAATTAACAAGCTATTGAAGAAAGGTAAGAAGTTTGAATGGACTCAGAAGACTCAAAAGGCCTTCACAAACATCAAGCATGCAATCACCATTGCTTTTGTTTTTTTTAGTCCCAATTTTGATAAGTACTTCATATTGTATTCATTCACCTCAGAGGAGACTATTGCTTCTATACCTACCAAAAAGAATTCAAAGGGGAAGAGCTTCCAATTGCTTTCATGAGTAAAACTTTACATGATTATGAACTGAAATACTCCACCATAGAAAAACAAAGTTTTTCTTTGGTAAAAGCAATTGCTCGTTTCAAAACTTATATTTTATCAGCTCATATTATTGCTTATGTACCACGTTCTCCTGTCAAAATGTTGCTCAACCAACAATTCAAAGAAGGGAGATGCGAAAATTGGTTGGCTAAGCTCCAAGAGTGTTGTTGATTTTTCAATGAGCAAGGTTAAGCAAGAAGTTTATTCCACTTTTAGCATTTAACCATAATCATTAATGTTGCAGCAACCAAGATCACAAGAAGAAGCACCATGCACAAGAACACAAGAAGTATATTGGGAAACCCTTCTCAACAAGGGAAGAAAACCCAACTAAATCCTTTGTTATATTCTTCAAGAGAAAGACCTTCACCACCAAGAAACCTAGCACACAAGAGGGTGCTCAAACCCTAGAAGACTAGCGCCCAAGAGGGGTGCAAACTTTTCCCAAGAAGGTGTACTTGCTGAAATTTCCAAACTCACTTGAAAGATCTATTTCCTCAATGGGGAATTTACCTTTACTTATACTCACCTGAACCTGTCAATAGAAGTGTCTATTGGCACAACAGAGTCGACCTTACTAGCTTATAATATAATTAATATTAACCAGATTAATTGTCTTTTACATTAATTACCAGTCACATTAAGGTGGGACTGACCTATACCCTTTACATTATAATTAGGGTTACACGCAGGTCTGACTCTTGAACAATATAGCAAGGGATCTTATACACCCACTAGTGCTCATCCACTAGGGGCACATCCATAGGGATGTACATATCTCTGGCTCACTGCTTTACAGAGAATAACCACTTCTTCACACGTTCACCTGTGCTTATCCACAGGCACGTCCACTCAACATATATTCTTTCCCACTGCATTACATAGGAGAGTCATATGGAGTTTCTCGTCAACTCTTTTGATCAGAGGAGGATAATACATCATCTTCATTTTTTCTCTAGTGACGATGCACCCAACACTTTGGGATTTCACACGTTCACCTTGTGCTCAGCCACATGCACGTCCAACTCTACAGATCACCTTTCTCATCAGAGAATCATATGGATTTATTCTCAACTCTCATAATGGAGGAGGTCATCTCTATGTTCCAACTTTGTCTTAGATAGGAACCACACACACTTCTCAGAGGTTTTCTCTCAAGTTTGTAAGCTGGAGAAAGTCTCACATAGCTGCAATGGTCAATATCTCACAGGTTTGTAAGCTGGAAAATGTCTCACATAGATACAATCATCAACACTCCCTCTCAGCTAGGGATACATTATTCATCATGCTAAGTCTCACATGGATGTACTTTGAAATTTGTCTTGGCTGGAGTCATCAACACTCCCTCTTAACTAGGGAGGCATTCCTCACCAAGTTAGTTTGGTGGAGATGTCTGCAATCTACTCATGTGTATGAAGGTATTGCATGTGTATGAGTTTCTTTTGCATCATATCTCTGATATAAGGATACATCTCATCATTTTTCGATCGATCAGGAAATACTGGGTTCTCAAGGAGCTTTACACACGACTCTTGGTTATCATCATAGGATCCATCTCATGGTCAAGTAAATCTGTTAGAAGATTGTGAAGCCACATTGCTTCACACACTTTATACTATATGCTCTGCCTATGTGCTACTCAAGGCCACGGAGGCTTGTTTCATGTTGCATCAAGAAACCATGGCAAACTTCACGGTATAGAAACAACCGAATGTGCTCTTCTGGTCCACTATACTTTTCTGCTCAATCTGAATCGACATATCCTGCAAACTCAAATTTACACTGGAGGCATATCTCANTTGTTTCATGTTGCATCAAGAAACCATGGCAAACTTCACGGTATAGAAACAACCGAATGTGCTCTTCTGGTCCACTATACTTTTCTGCTCAATCTGAATCGACATATCCTGCAAACTCAAATTTACACTGGAGGCATATCTCAGGTCATATCCAATTGTGCCTCGTATATATCTCAATACATGTTTTGTTGTTGTCTGGTGAGTCTGTCTTGGTTGACTCATGAAATGACTAAGCACATTCACTGCATGGCATGAATCAAGTCTGGTGTTAACCAGATACATTAGTGATCCAATCAGCTATGGATCAGTCTCGTTTGAATCATCATCAATCCTTTTCTTTAAATCTATCACGATGGATTTTGCATTTTGTCATACTAAACTTCTTTAATATTTTCCTTGACTTGGGAGAATGTCATTGGTATTCTGTCATACTTCTTGTTCCAAGAAGTAGTGCATCATACTCAGATTCTTCATCTCAATTTCTGAAACTAGGGATTACTTGTATCCAACAACAAGTCTTTCTGAATAAGTCATCAAAATCAAGCTCTCGTTACCAACACTGTAATAATATGGGTTTTGGTTTAGCAATACTCTTTCCTGAGATTTAAACTCATCAAGAATCCATTCATCTGATAATGTTTCCAGCTCACGGATGATAGTACAGATGGCAATGTAATGGTCTCATTGAATCAAGTGTCTCATCATAGACAACTCCCTTTGTTTGTGAGAGTCCTCTAGTTTTGTATTTCTTGCACTTCTTGTCAACTGCATGCTTTCTCTACTAGGAAGTTTTCACAGACTTCCCTTCTGATTTCTGAATAATATATTATACATCATTCTTTAATATATGTTGATATTCGTTTGTTATGGAATCTTGCCATATTGATTTTCCCTTTTATTTCTTCAATGAAATGGCTCATGACTGAAGGATAGTTTTCAAAACTCTTTTTATTTCTCAAGGTGTCCCTTGAGGGACTTTTGTGTCTCTCTGTCTTCTATCATAGTTTTGTAGATCCCGGACATGCCTTTTATGCCCCACTGTAATATTTATGGTTATATCAACTGGAGCAACTGGATTAGTTGGAGTAATGTATGTCTCCCTCTGAATTGTTGAAGAGGAAGAAGGAGGCTAGATTGCCAATATATCTGGAACCAAACACATTGGTTATGCTACGAGAACCGAAGATACGGAAGAAGTCTCTCCTCTACAAGCATGATACTATCAATTAATGCAATTGGAAGAACATAGAGCACAAGCAATGATAACCATAAGTAGGACATAACAATTAAACAAAAAGGCATTTTGATCAAAGCACCACTGCCAAATATTTCCAAAAATATCAAGTGGTTTTACTCTGGAACAAAGCAAAGGAAAAGCCATCTTTTCATACTAAATTTGAAGCTCTCTAGATTGGGCCATATCAAATTGAAAAGGGTTTTGGTTACAATTCTTACTTGTTGAAGGATATGAATGGAATAGTTCAAACATTGTTCGTGAATGGGAAATACCTCAAAGACTTCTTGGTTTGATATTTGCTTCTCACTCTTGTACATAAGCTTTACCTTTTTCCCTTTCCCACTATGCATTTTATCAATTGTATATCACATTTCCTTTTTGCCTTACTTTTTCCTTCAAAAAATTGCCTGATTTTTTTTTTACTCCATTGTCCAATGGACAAGGCTCTCTAGATTCTCAACAACCCACAGGGGGTCATTGTCTGACAGTTGGAGACAGATTTTGATCATCATTTGATGATCAATGTTCAAGTATCTTGGTCATACTTGTTCATTCTACACATCCGACACTTAGTCATTTTTTCCAAAATGCGAGTTATAGGAAGACCTACTATTACCATCTCATTTCTGCAATCCCACAAGTCTACAAGCTCCATACTTAGTCACTTTTCCACTTTCCATTACCCTGCAAGCCAATACTTAACCATTTCTTCATTTGAGGGAGTCTTGTTGTGGAAGCGAAAACTGGCCCTAATCCAACAACCCACAACCTCCAAAGTGAACCCGCCAATTTTGCATCACGCAAAATGGACCAACCTTCTCACACTTAGTTTATTTCATGAATGCGGATGTGGGAGCTTCCCCCTCATATTCCCCTTTCATTCCCACATCTCGCAATTATGCCATCTCCAAAAAGACTCTCGCACCACTCATTTTTCACTTTCCATACTCAACCATTTTCATTAATCCCAAAAGGTGATCGCCTTTCCCAAGAACATTTACTATCTTACTACCACATCAATTGTCACATGTATGAATTCATAATGTTATTATGTGACACGATTCTCGTAAAGGCTCCGCTTTAAATCCAATTCAAATCACATAATTAATATTTGTTAACCAAGTATTACGACAATTGATATCAAGGCAATACATGGTGAATTTAGTAATGTATTCATTCCTCATTGTAAAGGGTATTACTTCGACAAAACCGCCACTTATTTACTAAAATAATCGTTGCAAAGTATGTCAAATAAGAAAAAATGAACTACATTGTGGAGATATTATCAACACTCTCGAAAGATAAGACCTCGAATTCCAACGATCTCAAGCTTTCAAGTGGTATTTGATGCTTTCCCCTCAGGAAAGAAATTCAAACAAAATCTCGACTTCCGAAATTGCAATAGTAGGGTGTATGTGAGAGGTGTTTGACTTCAAAGAATTGGTTCTCTAGAGTGTGAACAACTTTAATTGTGACAAGAGATTGATTAAGCTACAGGGAAAGACACCAGTCTTTCTTGCACCAACAATTTTTAGAAAAATGCTTAGACTTCTAGAACCCAATATGAATTTCAAAGGTTCTGAAGCTGACACCTTTCTAAAGGCCAACAATGGAGGAGCAAACCTCTTGGAGAATTTTCTCACATAGCCATCATATGATTCTACGAACTCTTCTCAAATAGAGATGTGTTTACTCAAGCACCAATATAAACAGTTTGCATGGTTGTTTGCTAGAGTCATTGGACAAGAGTCCACGGTTATTGTTCCAAGATATGTTCTATATATTCTACATCACTATGTTCATGAAGGTGCCATGTTCAACTAGTCTCACATTATTTCAAATGAAGTTTCCTTTCAATTGGGAAACTTTCGAAAAACAAAGAAGTTCCATATGACTTCTTATTTAATTTATGTTATACCCTACTATCATATATTTGAAGATCTACCATGAACAAAAAATGTGGACTACGATAAGGATCCAATACAGTCATGGTATTCTGCACTTGGGAGGCATAAGGCTCCATACCATTTTTATGAAGTACATTGTGCTTTCTTGTCCACCTTTAAAAAGATGATCCATTGTCCCACTACACCAAGAATATCAATGGAAGCTTCAACATTTCTTACAAGAAAGGAAAATTTTGATGTTCTAAATGATTTCAACTATGTTAGACTAAATGGTTTTCAAGGAAAACCATACTTACCTCCTTTTTATGATCTTGATTATTTCTTCACAGTCGAAGTTTGCAGACAATATAAATATTGGGCACATTTCTCTAACAAAAAACAAAAAAAAAAGCAATTCATTCCACTTTATTTGAAAATTGGAGAGATTACTATCAATAACATCTCCCATTTGGATGAATTCACTATTTATTTTGATAATTTTAAATTAAGAGAAATTCATGAAGTCTAAGGATTTGACCCTAATGGCTTGTTCTTGGCACACATATTTACATTTGGATATCGCTCGTCTTTTAATAAGTCAATTGAAATGGATGAAGGAGGAGGGGATAATCAAAACCCTCAAGAGGTTTCCCATGAAAAACACCAGGATGGCATTGATACCCTAATTAGTACGAATGAGCAATATAGACAAAAAGGGTGAACCAGAACAAGTAGTAACCCTGGCTAACCAAATATTTCTTAGAAAAGTTCTTCGACAAGGGGAAAAGCTCATGGAAACAACCAAGAACAAAGGAAGCCTCTTTCTAGGAGATCTAATGATGGATATGACAAAATCCCTCCTAAAAATAATCTCGAAAAATCACATACAGTCGCAATAAAAAGGTAAAGAGACTTTGCTGAAAAAATGGGTCAAGAAGTACTAGAATGTGGAGTCAAGGAAGTTGATGTTGAAATTGGAGAGACCGAATGGGTTGAACAATGACTAATTGAAAGTAGGACAGTGGTAGAACAATTGGCTTGTGAATATCCATTGATATTTGAAGAAGAATCAATCACTCTCGACAATGTTGCATTTAATAAAAAATAAAAGAAATTACAAATTGAAAAGGTAAATTTGAAAATTAAAAAGGTTGTTGAAAAATGGAGCTTAGAGATAGAAATTACAGGAGTAAAACCTTCTAAGTGTTTGCAATTCCATCAAGCCATAGGGGATGCCCTCAAATACTCCATTGATGAACAAGAAAAGGAAAACTTGGTTTTGAAGAAGAAGATAAAATATATAGATGATGCTTTGTTGCCCCAACTTTGTTCATTGAACCCATTTTTGCAGTTAGACCACTTGTGTTGGATGATATACCCGAATCAAATTCAAGGTTAAAAGGTTCTCCAAGTCTGTTGATAGGTATTATAAAATACATGGGAGACAACATTAAAAAGAGGGTCACTTTAATCCTCGACATTTGGGAACTAGTTGTTAGAAATAATAGGTGTGCTCGTTTAACCATAGACAATATAGCAATATTTTCACCCAACCATAGGCCGAAGCCACCCCCGAGCACCTTAACCTTGACAGAGAATAATTATGGAAGCAAACCCTAGGCCTAATAGCCAATCAAGGTAGTGTATCACTCTCTATAGTTATCATACCAAGCACAAAGTCCAAACCATAACCGAGAGAGAGTCAAATACTGAAACCGAAAATACAAGTTGTAGTAGCTACAACTGCAACTACTCTCAAGACTTGCGCACAACTAAATTTCTGCAGTTGCGAGTTGTGTATGTACAAATGAGCTCTGGCATCCTGTATTTATACTGCTCTTTCTTAGTTGTCTGGGCTGACTTCTCTTTCTGGAGGAGAAAGACACAATATTAATTATTTTCTTTAGCCAACTTATTTTCTAGGGTTATGTCCAAGGCTTTAGGGTTTCTTCTTGCTTCCCAAAATATTCTATTCTTGTCAGGGTTACATGTGGAGGTTAATACCTCTCGCAGCTACCAAAAATATCAACACTCCCTCCTAGCTAGAGAGGTATTGACAACAATGGTCATGAGCACAAACATACCATTCAATCAGTAACATCATCATAGCCATACAAGCTATCTCATGATTAGATCGCGAGCACCCTCATCATTATCAATATCATCTGATAGCATCAACTGCATCATCTCTCGAAGCCATACTCCATCTGTGTAATCATGCATGATACTGAATAATTCACTCACTCCATGGAGTGATGCAATAACCATTCTTCTAATCCAGACATATGTCCCAGAAG
Source organism: Picea sitchensis (assembly GCA_010110895.2). Classification (NCBI taxonomy): domain Eukaryota; kingdom Viridiplantae; phylum Streptophyta; class Pinopsida; order Pinales; family Pinaceae; genus Picea; species Picea sitchensis. Next base: position 49,058 of record SNQJ01S0160265.1, read on the forward strand.
AATAACTATTCCAACAGATGTTGGAAGTGACACCATGGCCTACAAGGACTATTCTTCTAATCTAGACATACGTCCTAGAAGAATAAATGTCCTGGACCATTTTCTGTCTGGAGAATGTCTGTCCATCAACACACTGACTATCCATCTAGCTTATAATCATTTTCGACACTACTGATAGTCTACATGGCAATCAGAACAATGTCATTCAATAGAACACAACTATGTCTATCCATAGTAGTACACAAATAATATCCACTGGTACCCAACCACACCAAGTATCACACAACTACTTAATTAGTGACACATAGTCACAACTAGTGGAACATATCCACCATAATAGCATACATCTATTGTCCAGAAACATACAATCTCCATAACAATCATATCATCTAATATCAACCTGCATAAAATAATATCATGATATAAACTGAGTCATCTGGGCCATTCTTCCACTCACATCTGTGAGATCTAGAAGAGCATCTACCCTCATAATGTAAAACATCATCCATGGGCTATCAGGACTATTCTTCTCAAGCATAGAAGAATAATTGTCATTGATTTCTGATCCTGGACCATTCACCTAACTAGGCCATTCCTCCGGCACTAGTCATAGTGCAACCTGGAGAGAATGAGTCTGCCTTAGGAAATGCATGTCCCTGATTGTTGAACCTGGACCATTCACCTAACTGGGTCATTCCTCCGACACTAATCATAGTACAACCTGGATAGAATGAGTTTGCCCTAGGGAATGACTGTTCGGACCATTTCCTAATGGAAATGATTGTCCTGCACCAACCTCCAAAACAAACCATTCTACGAAACTGTGAACTTTGAAAGAATGACTGCCCAACGAGGCAGACCATTCTACTTGACCACTACTCAGAGTGACTGCCAAGAAGAATGACTGTCCTAGACCATTCCCCCACACTGGCCACAAGGGGAATCATTCTCTATAGTACATCAACAATCTATTAGACCCTTTTCATTACGAAAATGATTGTCCGATTTGGACCATTTTCCGAACTGGAAAATGCCTATCCGTCAGAAATCTTAAACCACTTTCTGAATTGGAAAGGAAATGCTCATCCAGGACCATTTTTCGAACTGAAAAATGATTGTCCATAAATCAATAACACATCAGTGCTCCCTCCCAACCCAGGAGTAATCTCTTCCTTTTTCAATAAGGAAGTCGTCTCCACGAGCCCCAACTTGTTTCTTAAGTGCACAAACTTTTCATCTTGGATAGAGGCTTGACCAAAATATCTTCTATATACTCATATGTGGAGATATATTGGAGAACCACTTCTCTTTTCTGGACTTCATCATGAAGAATATAATGCTTGATCTAAATGTACTTTGGTCTGTCATGGAACACTGGTTTTCTCTGAAGGCTTCATATAGCTTTGATCATTACAATATATCATGGTTGAGTTCAACACTTTTGTTTCCTGCTAGCTCATGATATTGTGGCAAAGCTCAAACTGAAACATATCCAAGTAGCACTTCTTCTATCATCGTGAGGGTTTTCCATGGATTAGCAATCCATCATCTCAGACTTCTGAGTATCTATTTTGATAAGCTATCTCTTTTATAGAAAGTTTTCACCACACTTCGGTTGTATATGAGATATGTTGCATCAAGGTCTTCTTATATCTGCATACATAGGTCTCTTTATGGTATAAGCTTCTTTCTCACTTGCTTTATTGGGAAGAGTAGTCTTTTACATGTAAATTCCAATCCATGGATACTGCAAGAGGTATATCTGGTTTACCGAAACAAGTTGTTGTCATAGTCTTCTCCCTCCTTCTGGAAGAACCTCTGAATCTTGCAATGCTTCCATTCATAATTATTTTTCACATTTTCTTACATACATTGTTCTTTATCATAACTTCCATTCATGTTGCTCGATTGCTTCCTAATGGGTTCAAACCAAGCTGTGATTATCGATATAATAATTGGTTGTTCTTGCTTTTCTTTCTTTCTTTCTTGGAATCTTCATGTTCTTCCTCATATCTCTCTTTACTTCTTGGGTCCATGGGGTATTCTATATGCCCTGAAGATTCCAAATTCTTCCTTTCATCATAGGATCATGGATTTAGATGGACAACCAAGGATACTTTAAGGATTCCTTTCGAAGAAGACTTCTTCTAGAGTTAAACTGAACCTGTGTTGCTACTTTCAATGGGAACATGGATAGATACTTCATAATCCTCAATGGATCATATTTAGTATTAGCTCCCTCCTAATCCTTGCTTCATGTATGAATGTGTGCTCTTATTTTGAAATTTTGTAATCAACTCCCTCCATCTAAGATAGTCCACGCTTCCTTCTGCATCCTTATTGTCTTCTGCAAAGTGTCACAAGTCTTTTTCTAATTTCCTCTTGATTGTTGACCTCTTTATGTTTTGACTTCCTCTGGGTCTCTTCAAGTTTGATTCTGACTTCGGCTTATCTAGAAGTTGTTACTTGTATAATAGCTTCCACATGAATTGTTACCAAGGGTCGTCAATGTACTTCATCTTTTCATGTGTATTGCTTGACTTGTGGTCATCGTGATAACAATCTTTATCCTGTTATTCTTCCATAGGTATTGTTTCACTTGAACATCTTATCTTCTAAGAAATAGATATGCAAGATATGTACAGAAACTATGTAAACATGGTATGTACAAGAACTTTGAAGAATATTGTTACCTTGACTTGGAAGAAGAATT
>SNQJ01S0160268.1:0-19562 GCA_010110895.2 Picea sitchensis
TCACAAAAGGGAATGACAGTTGTTCCATTCAAATGAACGACACTACCCACAAAGGGAACATCAATCGCAACAAAGGGAACAACAGTTGTTTCGTTCAAATGAATGACACTACCCACAAAGGAAACAATAAAAAAAGGGAACGATAGTTGTTCCATTCAAATGAACGACACTGCTCGTAAAGGGAACAACAATCGCAACAAAGGGAATGACAATTGTTCGAATGAATGGAAACGATGATGTTAAAATTTTAACCATCTAATTATGTAATTGGAAACCTCCTGCAAACATTTTTGTTTTAGCGAATCTAGGATTAATTAGTCATCAACTAAATTCATTCAATGTTTATGGGTAGTTTTATTCAATGATCAAAGTATTGGATGGTTTGTTAGTGTCATGCATTCATTTTCTATTTACTACAGGTGCACATTATTTTAATGAAGTCGCCCAATTTTTTGCTACAGATCATGACATATTCATCTCCTGTGTAAAACAAGTTTTATGCTTGATGGATTTTTCAAAGTGAGACAGGAGAAATTTGATGTTTGAATAAGGAACAGAAAAGAGTGCTAATTATGTTCATTACAGTCATATTTTCTGAGTTTTTTTTCTCCAAAAATCTTTATAATGACTTTCCTAGGAAGTAAAAAATCTAAAAACTCAATCAAATATTTAAAGAAAACTATATACAATATGTACAGTGCTGGAAAGAAAACAATTTCATGGAACTTAAGTTGTTGGGTTACCTTCCCATCCAGCTAAAATCTGAATAGTGGGATCATTACTTACTTCTTGGCAAAAGTATTCTTTTGAAAGCCGTTGATGGTAGAGTCGTAGTCAATGTCCATTTACCAGAAAAGGAGAACTAGACCCGTCGATGGTAACTAAAGTGATAGTGCCATTATAATTAAGTTCATTTATTTCATATGGTCCCAACCACTTTGTCTCCAATTTCCCAGGAAACTCTTGAAATCTGGAATCATAGAGAAGTTCCCAATCACCTTTCTGGAAGGATTTCTTATTTATATGCTTATCGTTCCAGTTAGCTCTCTGTTGTTGAATAATAGTTGTGCGTTGAAGGGAGAACATGCATGATTCATCTAAATCATTGAGCTACTATAAGTTCTTTGTGTGTGCCTCCGTAAGATCCAGTCCAATTTCATGGGCCATTCTTAGAGTCTTGATCTCAAATTCGATTGGAAAGATAGGTTATTTTCCAAATACTAGGTGATAAGGAGAGTAGCCAATAGTTCTATGCCATGTGCGATAGGCCCATAAGGCATTCACAAGCTCGGATACCTAATTTTGACGGTTTGTCGAAACTGTTTTTGTCAAGTTTTCCTTCAAGAAGTTTTAGGTACTTTCCACTTGTCTGTTTTCCTGTGGGTTATATGGGGAGGAAACTCTATGTTTAATGTGATAATTGCATAGAGTGCCCGTGATTTTATGTGTTGTAAATTGTAACCCTTCATCAATGATTACTTCCCTGGGTAATCCATAGCATACAAATAATTCAAAGAGAAACTTAATGACTGTTTCCTCAGTTACGTTTGAAAAGGCTACTACTTCTACCCACTTGGTAATATAGTTTCTTGCAACTAGTATATAATATTTATGGTTTGATTTTTGGTTGAAGGAGCCAACAAAATCTAGTGCCCATCTCTCAAAAGGCTCTTCCACCACTTGTGCTTGTAGGGGAATTTCATTAGCTTGGCCTGGTTGAACCATCCTCTGATAGTTGTCGCATGCCTGGACATACTTCTTTGCATATTTGAATATTGAGGGCCAATAGTAGCCCATTTGTAAAACCTTATGCCCAGTTTTGTGGTCTGCAAAATGCCCACCGTAGGGCTCATCATGACATGCCTTCAAGACATCGAGAATTTCATCGTCTCTAACACATCTTTGAATCTAAAGATCAGACCCCGTGTGGAAAAGATATCCACTAAACCAGGTGAACCATGCACTGTGTTGAACGATTAGTTTCCTTTATTTAGATGATAGGTTTGTTGGTAATTTCCCAGCTACCACATAATTTTCCACATCAGTAAACCAAGGCATCTTAATAGTGACAACGAACAAGTGTTCATATGGAAATTGGTCTTCAACTGTCAAAGAGTTATCTATTTTGGGTACAAGAGACAAGAAATTTGCAACAAGATTCTCTCTTCCTTGTCGATCCTTAATGATGATGTTGAATTCCTGCAATAGAAACAACCACCGAGTAACCCGTCCATTAGTTATTGGTTTGTTGGATAAATATTTGATAGAAGAATGATCAATATACAGAATCATCAGTAGTCTGTTATATAGTGGTGAAATTTATTAATGACATGTATAACGGCTAAACATTCTTTTTCTGTTACTGTGTAATTTAATTCGAAAGGAGTAAGATTTTTTATAATAAAATAAATATCATAGGGTTTTTTGTCTTCTTCCTGTCCAAGGACAGTGCCTATGGAGATATCCAATGCATCTAAAGAGATGTGAAATGGTAATTTCTAGTTCAGTCCTCTCAACACCGGTGCTATTGAAACTAACCTTTTGAGTTCTACAAATGCAACATCACACTTATCAGAACACAAAAATTCCACATTACCAGTTAAATCTAGTAAAGGTACATCTATTCTTGAAATTTTTTCTATGAATCTGCGATAATATCCTTCAAAACCAAGGAAACTACGTACCTTAGTTTGTGTACGAGGTGTAGGAAGATTAAGGATTACCTCTATTTTTGTTGTATCTACCTTGATTCCATCTGCAGAAATATAGTGTCCTAGTACCACACCTTTAGTCATCATCATATGAAATTTCTCATGACTCAAACATAGCTTGGTAGAAATGCATCATTCCAGTACCTTCTCCAAATTGTTTAATCTTGATCAAAGTCAGTGCCATAAGGGGTAAAATCGTCCATGTAAACTTCAAGTCCTTCATTAATCAAATCAGAAAATATGCTTAAAATATCTCTCTAGAATGTAGTTGGAGCATTACATAATCCAAAGGGAAACACTCAATATGAGAAGGTACCCTAGGGGCATGGAAATGCATTTTTATCCTGGTCTTCCGGAGCAATCTGAATATGATTATAATCGATGAAGCCGTCTAGGAAGGAGAAAAATTGCTTCCCTGCTAAAGTATCAAAGATCAATAAAAGGTAAGGGAAAGTGGTCCTTTTGGTTAGATTTATTGAGTACTTTGTAGTCTACATATATTTTCCACTTCCCATTCTTCTTAGGGATGATTACTAGTGGAGAGACCCACCAGTTGTCTGAAATAGGATATATGAAATCTACATCCAACATTTTCTGTAATTCTTCTTTAACAACGTCCTTGAGATGAGGATTCAATCTTCGTTGGAGATGTCGGATGGGTCGGGCATGTTTTTCAGTATAGACATGATGTGTACAGAGTTGGGGATCAATGCCCTTCATGTCGAGATACTCCCCAGAAAAATTCTGTTGATATTTAGAAAGGATCTAAATCAATTTTTGCTATTAATCCTCATTCAAATTGGCATTAATGTTCAGAAATATACCTGGTGCGATTTCAACTGAAATGTTGTTATGGACAACAGTAGTGAAAATCTATTTCTCCATCAATTCTTCCAAAGGATCTCCCTGTGCTTCATTATCTAAAACAACTTTTAGCATTTGACAAGTTGGGTTTCCTATAACGGATGGGTTGTTAATGAAGCTACTGATCGCATCCTCTTCCAGTTGGTTTTTGAGCCCAAGAGATTCTTCCAGTGTGAGAGGAGATCGTAGGTTTTCTTCTGGGTATCTAGGTGGTTGCAACTGCTAATGTATGATAGATAGACTTGGTTTAGCTGGAGGATACAATATAAGGTTCTTTTTAGCATTTCCTCTAGAAATTGTAATGTTGCATGTGCGACATCCTATGTATGCATCTGTTGTTGCTAGTCATGGTTGTCCCAATATCAATGGGTGTCCATCGAGTCTATTTCTTGGGTTGATAACTAGGAAATCAGTTGGGTATTCCCAAGATTCGACCGATATTGCTATCTCCTCTAATGTGCTTACTGGTTTAACCACCGATCTATCATCCAATTCTAACATAGTTGAAGTAGGTTCGAAGGAGGTGATACCCAAGACATTGCAAGTCTCGATGGTCATAATATTGATGGATGCCCCCAAATCCACCAATGTACTTGGGAAAAAACAACCATGTATATGAACTATTACCACGAGATTCCCTGGGTTTGTGTATTTGACTGGCTCCTTCTTTCCTAGAATAAGATCGCACAAAGTTACTGCTACATGAACAGTTGATGGATTCTTAGTTTTCCTTACAGTGTTCTTCCCACATAATTATTTAATTGGTTTTGCATAAATAGGAATATCTTGCAAATCCTGTACAAGTGGGATTTTAACATATAGATTCTTTAGTTCCTCGACAATATCAAAGTTAGGATATAGAATTGAGTTTTCTATCATTAGCCTATCAGGAAATGGGGGAGGGGGAATTACGTCTTCATCTGGATTCAATTGCTCGACTGTGTTTTCCCCCTGCTCTGGTTCTTCTGTTATGACCATAGTCGATGGTTTTATTGATGGTTATATATCATTCTCATTCTCTTGTTCTTGATGAAAGTTTCTTTCTTCAGGAGAAATTACATGCCCTGAATCTCAATTGAAGTTTGTTGCACCCTACAGAGTTTGTTTCACCCTCCAAATTCTCAACAATTTGCATGATCTTGACTGGTCTGTTATTAGGATTTGGGTTGGGTTCAGCTGGTAATTGAGGGTGCATTTGAGGTTGAGGATTCTGGGGTAATTGAAGTGGAGATTGTAAAGTGGGTGGAGCTTGAGGATTCATTCCCATGGGTTGATTGGTCAGTCCCATGGGGCGCTGCCAGTTTTGATTCCAATTGGGGGCTTGGGTAGCTGTGCTGGTCCACTGTGAAGGATATGAGTTATTATTTGAATTTTTCCAAAAGGGGGTAGGGTATTGCAAGTTAGGCCAAGTAGGATTAACAACTGGTTGATTTGGCCAGGGTTCAGTAGGATATGTTTGGGACTTCCAGGTGGGGTTAACAAATGGTTGGCCCTGCCATGCATTTCCATAATGATGCTACTAATTATATTTCCTAGAAAAGAAAGAAGAAGGATCTTGTAGCATACCTAGAGGTCGAGCTTGCCATTGGCGATGCTAACCCATCAAATATATTGGTTCTATTTCCTCTTCTTCTTCTTTAAAGACAACTTTTAGTCCTGGGAGTGATGGGAATTGCTCTGTTGCATGGTCTTTGGCAGAGATGGTGCAAGTATGAACTACATCCAAGGTACACTCCCTCAAACCATCTTTCCTTCTGCATCATGGACAAATTATGGCCAATGAATGTTCTGCTTCTACTTGTTTCTGTTTAACCTGTAGAACATCCAATTGTGTAGTCAGAGTACTCAAAATGTCTGTTTTAAATTTTTCTAAAAGATTACCAACTTTTTCTCTAGTGACACTCCCGCTAGTAATGTTGCTACTTCTAGTGATGGGAGACCATATTCCCTATATGGTTCGTGTACTTCCACGTGAACACATGATGCACAATTTGACAATGTTATCATAAGTTTCTGGATAAATATCACCTTTTCCCATAAAATTCAATTTTTCTACCCATTCATCCTTCATACATTTTCTTAGAGTGGATTTAAGTACCTCACCTGGTAGTGTACCATAAGGTGATATATACAAGTTATATTGAAACCTTTCAATATATTCTTCTAATGTTTTTTATTTTGTAGTCATTTTAAAGATTTCATCCTTTAAATCCCTAGTTCTACAGTAATCTTGATATTTTGTAAGGAAGGCTTGTTTCATTTCATCCCATGAATTTATAGTTCCTCCTCCTAGTCCCATAAACCATCGTAAATCTTCTCCTTTCAAGGTCGAAGGAAATAGTTTCAGTTTCTAGGGTTCACAGGTGTAGTCATAGCCTCTACACAGTACATCAAAATCGAATAAGAGTGCGTCAAGGTCCTCTGATATCAATCCATGGAAGGTTGGAATATTCTACAGTGGAATAGATTTCATAGGGGAATTAGAAACCAGATCAACTATATGATATTCCAATGTGGAAGTCTGGGTTTGTGGTTGATTTGGTTGTGCCATTTTGTCGAAGATGTGCTAATAGACTTCAAGGATTTCTTGGTCTCTGTGTTCTATTCGGGGTGGATGATTACTAGGTCCCTTAGGAGATTTAATCGTGCAACCTATGTCTGGGATTTTAGGTATTCCTTCTCCTATCAGGATCATAGGAGATCTAGGTTCAGGTGGTGGTGTGTTTTCCTCAATAATTCCACTAGTATCCCCTTATCCTTCTTTCAAATTACAATAATTTCCCTCTTCTAAAGCACTACAAGGTGGAATATGTGTATTTTGGAAACTTTGTTCATTCCCTTCAGTTCCGCTATGAACCTCAACATGAGCTGTAGTTTGTGAATTTGCTGCTTGAGGATTTTAGGTAGAACTTTTTTGAGTTCCAACCGAGGCTTGAGATTCATCTTTTCAGATAATTTCGTCTATGAAAGTGATCCTTCTAGGGGGCACCGGGCCATTTTATTTTGTAGTTTTTGGTGCGGGTTTTAATTTCTCAGGTTCTTTCTTCTCAGTCATACATACTAACAAAAATTCTACGCACCTATATAACCTCTATGCATCAGCTAAAAGTAGGTGTTGGCAAATGAATTTTACTTGTTGCCTATGTATGTTATTACCTTCTATTTCCAATACCTCATCCTCCAGAGACACAACCTATGCTATCTTTGACATTATCCCCGACAACGATGCCAAAATGTCAGGATCTAAATATGTCCTAAAAAAAACCCTAGTCTGACATTAATTTATCAACCAAGGATTCATCTTCTCTTTCAATAATGTCAACAAAGTCTATGCAGATAGTCATAGAGGTTTAAATCATGTAGATAATTCAGTTAAAGAAAAGATGAGTCTATCTAGTTTACTATAATAATCAAGTCTTCACACAATCATTAAAAACTATGAAACTAATAACTCACTCAACATAATTGTAATCTGATCAATTACACACTATGAATCAAAGAATCAATCAATTTAATGAATTCATTTATCTAAGGAACATTAATTTAATCTACAAAAACACTTAATGAATCAATCTCTCAATGGCTAATTAACCTGCTAGAAAAGAATGACGATCTACTGCATATTTAAGAAGGAACAACAAATGTGAATTAAGGGAAAGGAACAACAAAATCCAAACTTGATAAAAGGGACAATGTATGTGAAAATGAAAGGAATTCTCAAACGATAAATTAATAGCAATTGGAAATCGAACAACAATCAACAATCTTCAAATGAAACATCTATCTTCTATAATTGAACAACATAACCAATTCATAAAAGAATCAACACACTCACAAATTTATCTTAATTGTTGCAAGGAAATTCAAATTACATAACTAAAACAAAATTGATAAAATTACAGATGAGACAATAACTCCTTTCCACTGGGCCCATGGTCTTCAAAAGGTACTGCTACGAAAAAAATAGTACGCACATATGATCAAAACGCTTGAAGCCTTCATTAATTCCATAACTGGTAATTCATTTACAATGGGATTGCTTGTACATAATGTCAACAATTAAGAGATCCAAATGCTTGGATAAATTTTGTGGATATCTCTCTATTGTTCATCATCCTCTATATATTACAATGAAATAAATAAATTAATCTATCCCGAGGGTCGAGAGTTCCTCAAGATTACTTTTACTATTTATGAGGATTACAAAATAAAGAGTCAATATTCTTTAAAACTATTTTGTGCATGATTATTTCAATTTTTAATGACCTGTGTATCTTCATCATCTCCTTAACTATCTTGAGTTAACAACAATCGTCCCTTTTTGCAATAAAATCAAAACAATTCAAACCGAAGTCTAGAAAATATCTAATATCATTCAATAATATTTCCTAAAGACTTTTTAATCATTTTCTTTCCTAATTACTTCGAATTAATAGAAAATTCAATCAAGAATGTATCATAAACCATAGCAATAAGGACAATATTTATGCCTTTTTTTCAACTGAACAACCACTTTCCTTATTTTATGGCTAACCCACTTCTAACCACTTGTCCACTTAGTAATTTATCCATTAACTTTATTATTTAAATAATTTATTTTGTATCCACTTTGACTTATAGTACAATCATCACTTAATTGTATTATTTAAATAATTTCTCATTTGCAACCACTTTGACTACTTTGACCTTTTGGGGCTTCTAGATGACTCATGAGGGTTCTCCAACTTCTAATGGCCATAACTCTCTAACCATGAGAAGTTATGTGACGTTCCACATACCATTGAAAATGGCATGACATGTACTATCCATATAGAATAGTCTTATCTTAAAATATATTAAAACTCATACCATTATACATCAAACAAACTTGGTTCCATCTAGATGACTCATGAGGGTTCTCCAACTTCACATGGCCATAACTCTCTAACTGTGAGGAGTTATGTGACGTTCCACATACCAATAGAAATGGAATGACATGTAATATCCATCTATAATAATATTACCTTCAAATATATTAAAACTCATACCATTATACATCAAACAAACTTGGGTCCATTACCCAAACCTTTGTGCTACCAAAATGTTCTACTCGACTTTCTTCAAGGGTTGACATCAATGACAACCAACCCAAATAATCAATAGAAGAATCCATTACCACAGAGGTATGAGTTAATTTTCATGTTTTGTTGATGCATCTCTTAGCCCACATTTTAAAATGTTGTTGTGAGTTACAAAGTTACCATCAAAAATAAATTAGGTTGAGATTCATTGGAGGATACATCAGGTATAATGTGTGGATTACAACCATGATGTGTTATAAAGTTTATAGATAGCCAAAAACTATCATGGTTCTTGGATTCCAGTAAACATTTACAGGGTCATTTTTAGAATGCCAAGGCATGTAGACAAAGCCCCTCCAGGAGGAAAAGGAGTAGTCCTTTAACAACCCATAATTGGAAAATTCCAAGGAGTTGTACATTGTTGTTACACAAGAAACAACAATGCTCAACCCTGAAGAAAAAAATAAAATAGAAGGAATTGTTGAGACTTAGAGGGTGGACAAAAATGTTGCTACACAAGAACTAGTAGTGCCCAACACTAAACAAAATGTTGAAGAGATTTCATAGAATTTGGACAGTAACAGAGCAGTGAAGTCGATACGCAAAAACTTGTTGGAAGAACTATTGATACACAAGAAACAATAGAGTCAAATGAAGAAATGATTCAGCCTGAGAAAGAAAATATCCCACATCATTTTGTCGATGTTGATATTAACATTCTGATTGTAGAAGTTGAAAAATGGAAGAAAGAATCCCTTTTACTTCAATGACTCTTTGTTGATAGTTCTACCTTCTTTGCATGGGGGTATCAAAAAGTGCAGGTGTGGGGGAGATGTAGGGGTATTTTTGAATTTAACGAAGACAAATGAAATCAGGATGATGACCAAGAACAAGAATTTTGTGAGAATCACTTCAATAACAGGAAAAAGTATGAAAATTTCCAGGTAATTCAAGTGCATAGTTTTCAAGAAATTAAGCACTATCGCCTACAACCAATTTTCATTTTTCTCAAAATAAATGATGTGGGTATCTCTGATTTTTAGTAAGGAGAAACAATTAAATCGTAAAATGTTGCTCACCAAATTTTAGAAAAACCCAGTTTGTATTTTGGGAGAAAATGGTTTATTAAGTTTGTTGTTACTCCTGCAATAGTTTGTTGTTACTCCTGTAGCAGCCTATTTTCTTATATCTTGGGTTTCGTGAAATGGATTGGTGCAGTTTTTGGAAAATATAGACATTAAATGGTGATAGAATCATTCACTAAATATCATCTCAATTTAGATTGTCATTTGCATGAAATTTCAATGTCTTTGAATCTTCTATAACTCCAATGGAATTGCTAAGAATCACTTGAAGGATACTTTTGAAGAATACACACATATCATAGTAGAAGCAACAAATTTATAAGACAATATAAGCATTGTCACACAAGAACCAACGTTGGAAATGGAGGGAAATGATACCAACACTATTACACAAAAACCAATGTTGGCTCTCAAAAGAAGAAAAATTCACGTTGTTACATAAGAACTAACAGTGAATTCAAAATCTACCCCACAAGAACTTGTTATGGATGTGAGGAAAATGATAAAGCACAAACGGTAGATTTCATTAGCATTCTTCTTGTGTTATTATTTTTGGCATCCTATAAGAAAGTTCATGACAGTGGGAAAATAGCAAGCAAATATTTCAAGTTAAATGGAAAGGCACATTGAAAAATGGAAGTCCTTACAACTTGGTTGTGGGTTGCATGAGGACATGAAACATGTTCAGTGTGGGGGAGATGTTGGGCCTTGGAATTGCCATCTTCTTATCTTCTTTCACCTACTTTTTATCCCTTATTTCTCACCCATAACCTGTGTTATTTCTTAGTAATCCATTTTCTTACTTATATGCGGGATTTAGATCAAAGGTATTTTCCATTTTCATTTCTTTAGTATTTGACATGAATTATGGTTAAACATTAGAGAAATATCATATTTTCAATTATCTTGGAGTTAATATGCAAAGACAATGTGTTATACAGGTTGTTGTGTAGGATGTGATATCAAATTTCGGTTCCCACTGTTGCAACTCAATTGTTGCAGTCTCCACGCTATTGTTGCAAATCCCATGTAGTTGTTGTAATTATGAGCACTATTGTTGCAACTCTGGAAGATTGTTGCAACTCCGAGTACTCTTGTTACAACTATGAACAGTGATGAAAATACCATGATGCAACTATGAGCAATGTTGATGCAACTATGAATAGTGCCACAAATCTTCTGCTACAACTATGAACATTGTTGCAACTTCGAGCATTGTTTTGCAACTTTGAGCACTTTTGTTGCAATTTTGAACAGTGTCACAAATCCCATGCTGCAACTATGGAATATTTTTGCAACTCTGAGCACTATATTTGCAACTCTGAAAAGTGTCTCAACTCCCATGTTGCAACTCTGAATAGTTCCACAAATCATGTTGGTACAACTTCGAGCACTGTTTCTGCAACTTTGAACAATGTAGAAACTCTCGTGCTGCAACTCTGAACAATGTTGCAACTCCCTTGTTACAACTCTTGGTTGTTGTTACTGCAATTGTTGTTACTCATATATCATCATCGTTGTTACTCCTATAACTAAATCTCTACGAAGTGGGTCCTTGCGATTTTTCATATGAGGCATTATTAAGTAATTATAGGTTTTTACTCAAAATATCTCAACAACTCAGATCGTACATTTTGAAAAATCAAGTTTTCACAATTTGTTGCAACTTGCTACAACTTGTTGCAACTATGAATAGTACCGCAACTCTCGTGATGCAACTCTCCCAATGAACCTTGAGCCATCAGAACCGTGAGCCATGATGTTGCATATTTTTCATTTATGGATTTATGCAAAAATAATATTAGTCCAAGAAAATCAAATATATGGAGATAATTTTGCAATTCCAAGACAAAATATTGGTTTGCGTGGTTGACCAAGAATCTTGAAATTCTTGGGAAAAAGATCTTGAAGTTATTTATTCTTTGTTAATTGTTAGAAAAATATATTGGAATTCTTGAGCAAAGTATATTAGAAGTTATTTATTATTTGTTAATTGTTAGCAAAAGATCTTGAAAGTTATTTATTAAATGATAATTGTTAGCAACGATCATGGAAACTATTCACTATTTAGGAAATTATTGTAGCCACTATGGATTTGCTAAATTCATAAGTGGATTTATTTAGATATTTGTTATTTCTAGTTTCCATTGAATTTATTTATAAAAGAGAGCACTATCTCCATTGTTCCGGGGGGGGTGCTCTTACAGCATTGTCCAAATGATGATGGAGTAATTCATTATTAATTTCTTTATTCTCATTTAATGATTTCCATAGCATGTAATTTAGTTAGTTTGATTTATTCATTTTGCAATTTCTTCTTCTTTATTTCTTATTGTTATTATGGTGATTTTGATTTATTCATTTTGAAATTTATTCTTCTTTATTTCTCATTGTTATTAAGGGTATTTCTATTTCATGTTGTTAATGTTTATTTAACTTACATCATGTGGAAGCGGATTTGTTTTAACCGTGGATGTGGGAGTGTTGTGGGAATCTTAGGTGTTTTGTTATTTTTCATAGTAAGCTACTTCTACCGTGATTTCAAAATAATTGATTTATGGTAGGTTAGTGGAAACACTTTATATTATGACCACATGGTGATCGGGGAGTAGATATTTTAGTTCGATTTATTTATTCAAGTGTGTGAATGTTTCCCTTTCAACAATTTAATCAATAAATAGATTAAATTTTACTTTCCTCGGCCAAATAGATTAGATTTGGACCATGTAAGAGCAGATTTATAATTATATCTCCCTTTGTGTTATGTGTGTTTCACCGATCCCAGATGGTTGAGTAGGAATTGAGGAGCCCAACAATTTATCGAAAGTGATATTTAATTTTCCAATGTGTGATAGTGTATTTTTTTTGGTTATTTCAAGATATAATTTATTTATACTCCTGATACTGCAATTGGTGTGTTTTAATTTTTAGCAAGTGTGGTGTGTTTCCTTTCCTGCAAGTTAAGATTTACCTTTTTCCAATTTGTTTACAATAGATGGATATACTTTCTTGATATGCCATGGGGTGTAAGATAGAGTAGATTGTTTCACTGATTGACACTTGTTATGAGGTGTGATTTACTTTTCCAAAGATTGTTATTATTTTCGAGCTACTGTGTGGATTTCATTTCATGTTTTTAAGAGTTGTTTGATTTACATTACTACAACAGATGTTATATGACCAATGTTAGAAGGGAAATCATAGCTTGCATAGACTTTGCATCACGACCTTGAAATAAATAGATGCATCCTGGATTGATAATTAATTTTGTGGAAATTGATTTTTATCATAAGCAATTAATTTTCCCAACAGTTGTTCTCAGAGTCACTATAACAGTCAAGTAGTCGATCGACTAATCTAGAACATGTATCATGAGACATAGGGGATTCTCAATATACCTGATAGTACATGGGAGTTATGGTCAAGTACATTATGTCTGATGTGGTAATACTATAAGGGTTACCAATAGGGGTTATATAGGTTTCCAACAAGGTTAAACGTTTGTTTTGATTAACCCTGTGAAATATTTTATGTTTCCTACATGTGCTCTTCCCTATCTATAGTTTTACTCATTGAACAAAAAATATTTGTTCTTTAAATACCTTGATAGTACACATCTCTACCCTAGAAAAACAAATTCCCATAATTTCTATAGAGGAAAGAGCTCTAATACCACTTGTAAGGTACCAGATGTACTAAAATAAAACTACAAGGAAAATAACGTTTAGCAGAGGTTATAGCAAATGTTTCTAGTCTTACAAAATTGGAAAAAATTGGAAAAAAAAACTTTGCTACAACATTTGTTTTCGATAGAGGATGTTTTTGTGGATACTATAACGAAAATTGATTATAACTAAAAAGATCTGGGCGACCAGAGGTGTTAGAAGATGTTTACAAATTGATGTGTTTGTATAAGGCATAAGCACCGATGCATACATACACCTACAACATCAGTGTTCTACAGTTAACGTTAAGCACCGGGACAGTAAAATATGCAAGCATCACGACAATAAAATATTTAAGCACCGAGGCGTTTTTCTTATAAGCATCGAGTCTTTAACAATAAAATGCATCGGGGGAGTTAAAAATAATTAAGCACCGAGGATTTCTACATAGAATGCAATGGTGCATTATTAATAAGAAGGAAATGATGTTGTATAAAATAATATGCACCGGTGCATTACCGGGAAAACCCCCCTAATGCATTAAAAATTAAAATCATCGGTACTTTGGAGTAATAAACAAGCCTTGATGTTTATCAATAACACAATAGCACCGATGCGTATTAATAACACATAAGCATCAGTGCTTTGTATAATCTTAACGCATCAAATGACAAATTTTTAATATAATTTTGTGGTATTAAATTAAGATTGAAACCAGTGCTAATTGATTACATAAAATCATCGGTGCAAATTTTATATGAAACGCACTAGTGAGTTTTAATATTAAACATGTCAATGAGATGAATAATATAAATACACTAAGAAACATCGACCTATGATAGTTCAATTATTGTTATTTTTTAATTCTATTATTTATAAAAAAAATTACACATATCTTATATTTTGATTAGTGAATTTGGATATGATGTTTGGATTAATTTGTATTTCATCGAATTTTTCATCTCTTCATTATCATATTTAGTCATCCATATATTTAATCAATGATGTAACATTTCACAATGACATTGGACAACACAATAGAATAAATTAAAATATATTTTATTATATGAATAAGTGGGTATTTGTCATACAAAATGGGACACTTATCGGTAATCCCTTGTCTTTCAATTGGGACACTATGTCCATTACATTAAAAAAAAATGTCTGATTTTCAAAGACAATTATTTCAAAAAAATACAATTGCAGCTTGCATTGATATCCAAATATATTGGTCATCATTATTCACTAGAACTATTGTTAGTACTCGAGCTACTTCCATGCCTTGGGTTATTTTGTTGAATATGTGGTTGATTGCCTCGATTGTTCTATTGTTATTCAAGTTCCATATACAAACATGAAAATAAACTGTAATGAGTCTATCTACATTGGTGAGAGTAATGAAAATTGAAATAAATAATATACATGAATGTAAATTGAAAAACAACATCCCTCCAAAGCAAGAATTGACTCATGAATCATATAGATATGTTCAAAATAAAATCTCATGCCTTGTTTCAACAATTCTTTTGCTGGATCGGTTCCATACTTTGTTTTATGCAAGTTTAATACCCCATAATAAATCATAGATTTAATATAAAGTATCATTTTTGTTTCATTAATTATAAAATGATAGAAGCAAAACAACATAGATTATACTTACAAATTCCACAATTAATTTTTTATATGCAAACATATACTCACAACCCTTAATTAACCCAATGTCAATCAATTTTTCTAATGACTCTTGATGTGATATTAGCACCTGTTTGAAGACATTCAAGGATGGTTGTTGTAAAACAACTTAAAATATATAAAAAAAAAAACTTAATTTTTTATAAGGAAATAACAATTAATCACAAACTTTGTTATCA
Organism: Picea sitchensis; assembly: GCA_010110895.2. Taxonomy (NCBI): domain Eukaryota; kingdom Viridiplantae; phylum Streptophyta; class Pinopsida; order Pinales; family Pinaceae; genus Picea; species Picea sitchensis. The sequence goes on from SNQJ01S0160268.1 coordinate 15,257, forward strand.
ACCCTTTCCTTCCTTGTAGTCCAGTTTTATGTGTAGAATGAGTTCCATTTTCTTTTCTTTTCTGTAAGAGAATATTTGAAAATTAATATTTAATGTTTAATTTATTATTTGTAACTAATAGAAAAAATTAGTGATTACATACATTTGAAGCACGTTGTTGTTGAGACAACTCCTCCTGCGATGCAATTATGTTGAATTCTTTGACCATCTCCTTGTATACTTTTTTGGACATTCCTACTGGCATATTTTGGATATCAACTTGTTGGTCTTCTTGAATTTTCATAATTTTCCATAAAAATTAACATGACGAGAAAGTATTTTTGTATTGATATATGAAAACTAAATATCATAAAATTGATATATTAATAAATGAACACTTTGTAATATATATATATATATATATATATATATATATTCTAAAAAAGTAGTTTTCTTGATTTTACTTTTTGAATGATTATTTGTTTGGTATGTTTTTGATATTGCAAGTCTAATAGGTCTCATTGATCATTGCTCTGGAAATGCTTCCTCTAGTTTAAATATAACCTGTTTTTTCGAATCATTGGATTGATTTCTATATTGTAAGTGGAATGTACGTATATACATTCATTCCACTATATAGATTTGTAAAAAATCCCCCCCGTTGATTAATCTCCAACACCACTCCAGGTGAGTTAAGGACCAATTCATCATTTACATCTTCTATATTAATTAATTTTGTTTTGTTATGATGAAATTATATTCCCTTGTTGTTGGTTCCTATAGAAAATTAAACATATGTGAATTAATATATTGTTTGAAACATGTCATCTAATATTCCTAAGTATATTATTAATGGAAATTCAAAAAACAAACTCATATTGAATAGTATTTTTTCATTCCCCTGATTCATCCCTTTGCAATTTTGCCATCAAGATTTTATGCTCTTCTGCACTTAGATCAAAAATAATATTATTGAGCTTCCTCATTTTGTGGCCCTTCATGACACACACTAACCAGTACATATTAGTTAAACTTACATATAGTTAAACCATATTAATTTTGTATAGAATTTATAGAGAACGTGCCTTTTTTGTTTTTCTGGATGTGTCATCATTGTGTCGACCATAATTTTTTTTATTTGAACTCTTCTCACTCATATTTTTATCAATATACAACCTGTACCATTCAATACAAAAATTATTAAATATCTTTTATAAATAAATCACATAATTTTCAACGAAAAAAAAAATCTTTGTAACCGGTGTGTTTTTTATATACAATGCACCGGTGTGTTTATTACATAAAATGCACTGGTGTAAAGAACCTCCTCATTACGACAACAACTCTGATACCAAGTGCAATTTTTTTTTTCTTTGTTTAAGGTGTGTGCGCTCGTGTAAAAAGAAACGGACACACTGGAACCTACGATGCCACCCAACGACTAACAAGACGCACCCACGATGGTCACAATAAGAAGACATAAGGCACACACCAAGCAACTACAAGCATGAATAACCATAGACATAAGGCGCACAACAAGTAACTACAAACGTTTGACGACATACTGGGTTATGCACGGTACGGACACAAAAGGAAGAATCTGAAGTAGTAGATTTTACTATTTCTGCATAGGAAAGCAGGGCGTTTAATCTTAGTTCTCTGCTCCGGAGAGAGAGAAGGTTAGATAGGCTCCTGGCCGTCTGCTCAGGAAGAAACTAGTAATCTCCATCAGGTGTGTCGCAAGAGTGGAACCCCGCCTTTAAAGGGCCCGAGACTCTTGATACGGCACTGGATTCTTTACACATAAATATTTACACACACCGACTTATGTACTAAGCTACAAGGAGGTGTCTACATCCCACCCGACACAAGCAGACCCAACAACCAAATGATTACCAAATAGTACAATAATAATCAAGGAATCACCACGTCCTCTATGGAAGGCGCAAGTCAGAAGGACTCCGACAACGCCGGACCATTGTTAGGACAAGACGTTCTCTAAGACACAAGGGACATTAAATTACAGACCAGTTTCTCCATTGATTCCATTAACTGTTGTTCCCGATTACTAACTCTTGACAACAGATTGTACTTCTCTCAATGACAGTATATTATAGGTTAACAACTCAAAAAAATCTCAACAATACCACCATAACTAATACCACATACGCTACAGTTAAAAATAATTCTTCAATAATTTAATCAACCTCGTATATGTTACCTATACCATAAAATTTACAATAACATTTACCGTCCATGATAACCAATTCGCCTTTTATATTTCGAAAACATTGCAGCACTTATGCTTTCCATACATTTGAGATGTTTCAAATAACTACAATATTAATTTTGATCTTAACCGTTAGATAATATGCTAGCCCTCGTTCAACTATATGGTGAAAATGCATTACTAATTAGCTTATTGCATGATGATATTTTGGCTTTAAAGATGAAATAACATTGCCACCATATCTTATATTACAATAACTAGCAATTAAAATTACAATCAACTTACCAATCATGTTACCTACACCAACCTTATATTTTTATTTTATATTTCCATAAAGTACTACCCTTCCATATTACCCACCAGATATTTTAATGAAGTTACTCCACACATATTACAATAGCAATAGGTTACAGTAAGGTAACAATGCCATTACATACTATTAAAATAACTTAGCAATCTACACTATCCACAACAATGCTTTRGTATGTTTCTAACCCTAACTCACTTTCTATATCACAATAACCCTTCAATTAAATAGTAAGGATTTTACATTTTACTATTATTAAGAAAATAACACTACACTAACAATACCATAACCTAACTGTATCTTTACTTTGGTATTGTAATGATATTTCAATTTAAACAATCAATGGCATTTCGTGGTATTGTTTTTTGCAACAACTGAAGCTACTAAAACGATACCTGCAATTAACCATATCGTTACCTTTATGTTAAGTGGCCTTGCCATTAAAAATAACAACAATCATATTTTATAATCATTATAAAATTCCTAAACAATAGGTACAATGACTATTCCCTTAAGTAAAGTAAAAACAATAATTCAGCTACCCCACCTTCACACCCGAACACAGTTGAAGTTGTCAAAAGCAAAAATCTAGCCACTGAGAGTGCCTGCCAGAGACCCAGCAGACCACTGTGGCGCGCATGCCTGAAATTTATTGGGGTTTAATTTGTATGTAGAAAGTAAAATCCACAGCCTAGGGAATCACGCTAACACCGCAGTTAAGACAGGCAACGTTTGAGGCGCAGGATAACATAGACGAACTGTCAACAGGAGACCACCATCTCAATGCACCTTCAAGGAGCAGAGATATTCAACAAATCGCCTTCAAAAAGGGAGCAGAGGTAAACAAACTTAGAAACACCCTGCCAGGAGGTTCTATCGAACAGAGTCGAAAATAGGGACTCTAAGGCTACAGTGTAACATGCATTGCATTTCATAAAATTAAAGGAGGCTAGAGTCAAAAGATGTTCGTGAAGGAAGTCGCGTTGTACGTATGGGAATCCACCGTGAACGGTCAAACGCATAGGAGAGAGGGGTGCGGTCCCAAGAATGAGGCGCATAGGTTATAGACTTGTCTAGCTCAGCGAAGCCTCAATTCGCACCACCATCGCATCCATATAACGCCACAATCATTCAAGTCAGCATAAGAAAAAGGCTTTAAGCATAATCGGATTGACTAGAACATTGACAAAGGTTTGCTTAGAGAAGTATTGTCAATGAAACGGTTAACGCAGGGGTGCTGGCCATCAACAATTAGCAGAGGGGATGCTAAAGGAAACGATTCCACAGGACGTTGTTCGTCAACGTAAGGTTAAGACGGATTGCCAATATGAGAAAAACACAACAATTAGCACTAAATTTTTCCAAAACGAAGTGACGGAACACTCGTTGCCAGATTGAATTCTCAACTAATTTTTACAATGAAATGATAGCACATTCATTGCCAGAATGAATGCCAGATCTAAACACCAGATCAACTGATCTTAGAATAAAATATGCCCAACAAAAATGCCAACATTGAGTTCTCAGATCAATTACCAAAACTAAATGCTCGTGGTGATATATAGAACGCCAGCACTAACTAAAAACGCCCACAGTCACTGAAAATGCCAACAATAATATAAAACACCCCAGTCACAATGGAAACGCCCACAGTCAATAAAAAATCACCCACAGAGAAGTAAATACACCCACAATAAAGTAATACACCACAGTAAATTGAAAAACCCCCACAGAAAGGTAGAACGCCCACGGCAAGGTGAAAATGCCCAGGGAAATGTAAATACGCAGAC
>SNQJ01S0160268.1:21754-40435 GCA_010110895.2 Picea sitchensis
ACCAACTTGTACCTCAACATGTACCATCAATGAGTGCATCAACCATGCACCAAATATGTACCAATCATGCATCAAATACACATAAACTATGACTCATCAACATGACCAACATCATCAACTATACACCTCATGTATTTCCCAACTCATCAACTACTTGTCTCAACCATGTACCCAACATGTACCTCAACCAAATACCCAACATGTACCTCAACCAAAATACTCATCAATTTCATCATCCAAATATGATTTATAACTCTATAATAGACCTGGTGTATATGATCACATACCTGCAAACCTTAACTTTAATAACAAGAGACTAACATTTTCATCAAACTTTACTTTAGTCTCACATGACTAATTTTGGATTAGTCAACAACCCTAATTTGAAATAATCATAACTATGTACATGTAATGAATGAAGATCTGAAAATAGTACACAATGTTCTTCAGTGTATTTTATGAAATTCCTTCAGGTTTCACTACTTGGAACCTCTCAAAAAAGGAGTTATAGCAAAAATGGCATACCTTGTTGAATTGTGGATTATTCTAGACAGCGGACTTGTAGAGTGTGCCATGCACATAATATATGTTGTATGGATCTGAAAATGGTACAAAAAATACTACACACTTTACTATAACCAATACATTTGGTATTACTAATTTTGGATCTGTTATGAAGAAGTTATGACGTTTTTACCAGAAACACCTATTTTAGACTAGTTTCAGTACTAGCCACAAACCCTATTTTCCATGGAGTGTAAATCCAAAAATACAACGAACCACAAGATGAAATGTTTATCACAACTACTTGGATATGTTTCCTCAATGACCTCCATATTTCTCAGGCTGAATCATTCTATAAAAAATGTCATTGCGAAAATGGTGAGATGACCTGTAAATAACAGACCTTAGAAAGCATCATCAAAATAATTTATCCTCCCTTGAATTTCGGCCTTCTTTACTTCAACTTCCCTCTGAAATTCACCTTATATATCCTTTGGTTACCTCAATCACCTGTATATATTCAATATGCTCAAGTGTGATTAAAATGAGATATCCTTGCCTGCTATTTATACTTTTATGTAGCTTCCTCAAGGGGTTACCTTCTAACTATCTTAAATCATTGTTGGGCTCTAAAGATGTCCTAAAAAAAGCCTTAGTCTGACATTAATTTATCAACCGAGTATTCGTCTTATCTTTCAAGAATGACAGAAAAGTCTATGCAGATAGTTGTAGAGGTTTAAATCATGTAGATAATTGAGTTAAAGAAAAGCTGAGTCTATCTAGTTTATTGCAATAATCAAATCTTCAAACATTTATTAAAAACTATGAAACTAATAACTCACTCAACAAAATTGTAATATGATCAATAACACACCATGAATCAAAGAATCAATCAATTTACTGAATTCATTTATCTAAGGAACAATAATTTAATCTACAAAAATAGTTAATGAATCAATCTCCCAATGGCTAATTAACGTGTTGGAAAAGAACAACTATCTACTACGTATTTAAGAAGGAAAAACAAATGTGAATTAAGCAAAAGGAACAACAAAATGCAAAATTGATAAAAGGAACAATGTATGTGAAAATGAAAGGAATTCTCAAATGATAAATTAACAATAATTGGAAATGGAGCAACAATCGACAATCTTCAAATGAAACATATATCTTTTGTAATTGAACAACATAACCAATTCTTAAAAGAATCAACACACTCACGAATTTATCTTAATTGTTGCAAGGAAATTCAAATAAAAGAACTAGAACATAATTGATATGATTACAAATGAGATAGTAACTACTTATCACTGGGCCCACGGTCTTCAGAAGGTACTTCTACAAAAAACTCAGTACGCACAGATGATCAAAACTCTTGAAGCCTTCATTAATTCCATAACTGATAAATCATTTACAATGGGATTACTTGTACAGAATGTCAACAATTAAGAGATCCGAATTCTTGGATAAATTTTATGGATATCTCTTTATTGTTCATCATCCTCTATATATTACATTGAAATAAGTAAATTAAGCCATCCCGAGGATCGAGATATCATCAACATTTCTTTTACTATTTATGAGGATTACAAAATAAAGAGTCAATCTTCTTTAAAACTATTTTGCACCTAAATTCTTCAATATTTAATGACCTGTGCATCTTCATGATCTCCTTAACCATCTTGAGTTAACAACAATCGTCCATTTCTGCAATAAAATCAAAACAGTTCAAACCAAATTCCATAAAATATCTAATATCACTGAATAATATTTCCTAAATACGTTTTAATCATTTTCTTTCCTAATTACTTCGAATTAATAGAAAAGTAAACAAGAATGCATCATAAACCATAGCAATAATGAGAATATTTATACCTTTTTCTCAACTCAACATACCCCCCATCTTACCTTTTTCCATGTCCTCGTGCAATATGAGAGTTTACATGTAAAGAAGTGATACTAAAGGGAGGAGAGGTCTTTTCTCTAGGTCTCCTGAACCCATTCTTACCTTTAATCTCTCCAAAAGAAGCATCCTCCCACTTCTTACAAATTTCATAATTACTTTGATAACCCTTTGGAGGATACCAAATAATGGGAGGACTGTACCTGCATCCAATCTAGGCAGGCCCTTCATCCAGGATCATTCTGTCATACCTCTCTAACCTGAAAGTAGATGCATGAAAATTTTTGAAATCAAAGGGTTCCCTATTCTTGACTGCATTTGAAGAGACATTCCATATTAATTTGGCAGCAGAAATGGATTATTCATTAATATCTCTAAAATACTATAAACATGAATGTACAACATGTATGTGGATGGGAGCTAAAGATTCTACAACCTTCTCCCTCTTCATGAATGTTCTGTGTTGCATAATGGTATCAAGGGATTTAGGAGGTCCCCCCCCAATCCATAGGTCTAGTTGAGTTTCTCTTTTCATGAAAACCTTATGTGCTTTAGCCCACCTGGTTTGGTTTTTGGAAAAAGACAAGAATGCCTGAAACTATATGTCCCTAGTGAAAGGATTGGGGTTCTCTTTTCTATTTTCTCCTAGGCTGAATTTGTGAAGGTATATTTCACACAGAAAGTATTGTACTCCATCCTCTTGTTCTCTAAACATGAAACAAAATTAGAAACAATGGTAAATTCAAAATGTTTTCCTGCTCTAATAGATTTCACTCTTAGAAATAGATAACATTCTAATAGAAATAAGGTGTAATTAGTACCAGGGGCCCTGCAAGATACTATATCAAAATAAATAGAGAAAATTTATTTGATATGCTCCAAGGCTCCATCTAGTTGTCCTTGTACCTTTTTCACCTTTTCTTTAKCTCTGCTGAGCTCAAAAAAGGTCTCATTCTATGTTACTGACATGGCTTAAAGTTGTCTGAAAACTCTTTGATGTTCTGCCTCTGTTAGCATTTCACTTATGCATTGAGTTATGGTTTGTTGGGATTGCACAATATCTGCTTCCCACCTGCTAATAATGACATCTTGTTTAGGGGAATGAAATGCTTCCTCATTCTGAACAACTGCCTCTATTGTTGCTGGAGAATCTATCTGGGTTTATATGTCAATTGTTTCCAAAGGATAAGGAAAATATGTAGGAAACACTCCTTCAGTTTGAATGGATGTTTCTTCTATTGCTAGAAACTATGTCTGAGTTTCTATTTCAACTGATGCTAAAGGAGCATGCAGTTCTATTTTTGTTCCAACAAAATTGGTGTGAATTAGTCTTCTGGGAAGTGGATTTCTTCCCTTTACTCTATCCCTCTTGATTTCTTCTTCTTATGGGCTTTGTCATCCTGTTCCAGCTACTCCCTAAGTTGTCTAATTGTTTCTTTCAATCTACCAGCTTTTTGTTTTAATACTTTTATTTTCTTAACCCTTTTCCTCAATATCTTGTTTTCATGATTTAATTTGTTGACTCTGTTGTTTCCTTTTCTTGTTGTTTCTTCTTGTATATGGGGAATTTCAAGGTCTTCCCCACCCTCATCAACTGGTAACTACTTCCCTAAGCATTTTGGGTGCTGTGATTGTTTTAAAGGGCTATTTACCTCAATGTGAGGCTCTAGCTATTTTGTTCCTTTAGGAGATGGCATATCCATATCAAGAAGATCCAAGACAAGGTTTGAATGAGAAGAATTTGGTGCTTGGGGTTCTCTAGACCTATCTTTATCTTCAACAAGTGATATCCCTAAATTTCCCAGTACTTGGGCCATCTCTAATTCATAACTTCTAAAGAAATGTTTTTTAAGGATTTCATGTGATGGTTGTTATGTCTGTATAGTTTTCTGAGTGATTTCATATGAGGGTTGTTCTGTTTGAATAGTTTCCTGAATGCTTTTATGTTTTACTATCTTTTTACCTCTTTTTCTTTTTACAGTAGAGGTTTTAGGAACAAAAATTGTTCTATGTCTCTTCTTCTTTGATGTTCATAACTGTGTGCTCTGAGTTTCTGCCAACCAAATGAGGTCTGCTTCTATTTCAGTTTGGGGTACTAGAATTTCAATTTGGGAATTATCTCCTTCTGTCTAGGATGCCTCAATTCCCTATGGGGGAATTTCATGGTGGACTTCAGGTTGCTCAATTTGTAGGGACCTATAGGGTTCAATTAAGTCCCCCCAAGTTATTTGTGTGTGGGTTAAGGCCATGTTTACTATCAATTTTACTAACCCATGGTGACTAATTACATTGGGAGGGTCTTTGGCCATATGGGTCCTTCTGGCAAATTCATGCAGCATGGCATTAAAAAAGAATGTTACATTTATCACTGGCCTTTGTTTTAGTGCTCCCAACATCTTGAGGTGATGCGGCCTCACTACATCGTATCGATCATCGCATGTTATACATCTTTGTATCATGCCTACTAATTCTCTCCATGGTTCACTGAGAGCAGAGGGGTTGAGTTCTTTCCCTTTTTTTTTTGAATTCTTCTCTCGATTCTTTGAAGGGCTCCACAACCTCCTTGAGTGTTGTATATTTACCGGTCCATTGTGTTCCTTCATTTGGGAGGCCTATTACCTCAGCTATAATGGCATCTGTAACCAAAATTTTTATTCCTTGAATTACTGAGACTCCCCCCTATAATTTTTGGAAAAAAGCTAGCACGACATTTATGTTGAATCCCTGCAATCTATTGAAGTATTTTGTCCACCACAAACGGTGTAATATTTCCCTTACTTGGTCGGTTACCTACAAAAATGTGGGCTCATTGTGGATTCTTCGACCTCCCATGTTTTCTGTAAACAAGTCAACACAAATATCGTTCCAAACTACAAACTTAGTTAGACCAACCTTTGAGAAAATATTACTAAAAATGCTACAAATTTCAAAACAACAAATGTATATAGAAATACAAATTTTCCCATTAATTGTAATCATTATGATCTATCAATAAACGAGTAAACTATCTGTCCCCTGATAAATGAAAAGGTTGACCTTGAACATCAGTTCAAGTGAAGGGTAATTACTACGTTGTCGTCGCTGGAAGAACAATAATTAATAACTTTCAAAGAACTTCAATGGGAATCATGAACAATAATCACTCCCTTTGTGGGAAGTACAAGTTCAAATATCCATGTTCAAATATGTTTAAGGAAAAATATTTCAAGTAGTCTAAATTTGTTCATGTTTTATAAATATTCCACATGTCATAAATTTGTTACTTTCCCTTGTGGTGAATATAACCAGAATGCTAGCCTCTCTTTTTTGTTTTAATAAAGGAAGTCTAGGAACACAAAAAAAAAAATTAGCGTATTTAAGATAAACTTCCATACCACAGGCAAAGCCACTACTACCAGTAAACATCCATAGCCTTGACAAGGTTTCCTTTTAACCCATAGATGAGCCCGTATCCTCAATAAATAGTTTGAATTGTCTTTTCCCAAAAATACCACTATCCTGGTTTGGTAGCCAGATAACGACAATGCCACTCACTAGATCATAACTTAAGTGAACAAGCCATCTCGTTATGAGACCTCTTGTCCTTTGACACTAAATTCCAAAAGACATTTCCCTGGTGTGGTAGCCATAGTGCTAATGTCACTTATGTTATTCTCTTATAATCGTGGTAGGTTGGCTCATGATGAGACCCCCTATACTTTATGGGAGAATTTTATTTTCTTTATCTATGTTTAATTGTTATTTCCCTTTTTTTTTTAGGCTTTATTAAGGGAGGCTCATCTATTCCTTAAGAGTGTGGGATGGCGTAGAAAGTGTAAGAATACCAAGTAAAGATGTGCCTTAGACTACTTATTAATATGTAAAGGAAAATTAGCATTCAAGTATATGTATATATATAGGGGAAAGAAACGAATTATGGTGGTTAAGGATTATGAACAATATTAAGATAATTCGGAGAAGTCAATCCAAAAACAATTCGATAAGGTATGCTAGATAGTCCACAAAAGAAAATGAAAAATCGTTACTATGATAATTAGAAGTGATGTTGCTGAAAATTAGTTAGTGAAGTTCATACCCAAAGGAGTGGCTAAACATATCAAAAGGATGTGTTGGTGAAAAATTGTTACTTCCAAAGGAAAGAGAGCAACAATAGGAACAACTGCAAAAAGGAACAGTAGTTGTTTCTTTTCGAATGAACAATGCTACCCATAAAGAAGGAACACCAATCACGACAAAGGGAATGGTACCTGTTACATTTAAATGAATGATATGACTCACAAAAGGGAATGACAGTTGTTCCATTCAAATGAACGACACTACCCACAAAGGGAACATCAATCGCAACAAAGGGAACAACAGTTGTTTCGTTCAAATGAATGACACTACCCACAAAGGAAACAATAAAAAAAGGGAACGACAGTTGTTCCATTCAAATGAACGACACTGCTCGTAAAGGGAACAACAATCGCAACAAAGGGAATGACAATTGTTCGAATGAATGGCAACGATGATGTTAAAATTTTAACCATCTAATTATGTAATTGGAAACCTCCTGAAAACATTTTTGTTTTAGCGAATCTAGGATTAATTAGTCATCAACTAAATTCATTCAATTTTTATGGGTAGTTTTATTCAATGATCGAAGTATTGGATGGTTTGTTAGTGTCATGCATTCATTTTCTATTTACTACAGGTGCACATTATTTTAATGAAGTCGCCCAATTTTTTGCTACGGATCATGACATATTCATCTCCTGTGTAAAACAAGTTTTATGTTTGATGGATTTTTCAAAGTGAGACAGGAGAAATTTGATGTTTGAATAAGGAACAGAAAAGAGTGCTAATTATGTTCATTACAGTCATATTTTCTGGTTTTTTTTTCTCCAAAAATCTTTATAATGACTTTCCTAGGAAGTAAAAAATCTAAAAACTCAATCAAATATTTAAAGAAAACTATATACAATATGTACAGTGCTGGAAAGAAAACAATTTCATGGAGCTTAAGTTGTTGGGTTACCTTCCCATCTAGCTAAAATTTTAATAGTGGGATCATTACTTACTTCTTGGCAAAAGTATTCTTTTGAAAGCCGTTGATGGTAGAGTCGTAGTCAATGTCCATTTACCAGAAAAGGAGAACCAGACCCGTCGATGGTAACTAAAGTGATAGTGCCATTATAATTAAGTTCATTTATTTCATATGGTCCCAACCACTTTGTCTCCAATTTCCCAGGAAACTCCTGAAATCTGGAATCATAGAGAAGTGCCCAATCACCTTTCTGGAAGGATTTCTTATTTATATGCTTATCGTTCCAGTTAGCTCTCTGTTGCTGAATAATAGTTGTGCGTTGAAGGGAGAACATGCATGATTCATCTAACTCATTGAGCTACTATAAGTTCTTTGTGTGTGCCTCCGTAAGATCCAGTCCAATTTCATGGGCCATTCTTAGAGTCTTGATCTCAAATTCGATTGGAAAGATAGGTTATTTTCCAAAGACTAGGTGATAAGGAGAGTAGCCAATAGTGCTATTCCATGTGCGATAGGCCCATAAGGCATTCACAAGCTCGGATACCCAATTTTGACGGTTTGTCGAAACTGTTTTTGTCAAGTTTTCCTCCAAGAAGTTTTAGGTACTTTCCACTTGTCTGTTTTCCTGTGGGTTATATGGGGAGGAAACTCTATGTTTAATGTGATAATTGCATAGAGTGCCCGTGATTTTATGTGTTGTAAATTGTGACCCTTCATCAATGATTACTTCCCTGGGTAATCCATAGCATACAAATAATTCAAAGAGAAACTTAATTACTGCTTCCTCAGTTACGTTTGAAAAGGCTACTGCTTCTACCCACTTGGTAATATAGTTTCTTGCAACTAGTATATAATCTTTATGGTTTGATTTTGGGTTGAAGGAGCCAACAAAATCTAGTGCCCATCTCTCAAAAGGCTCTTCCACCACTTGTGCTTGTAGGGTAATTTCATTAGCTTGGCCTGGTTGAACCATCCTCTGATAGTTGTCGCATGCCTGGACATACTTCTTTGCATATTTGAATATTGAGGGCCAATAGTAGCCCATTTGTAAAACCTTATGCCCAGTTTTGTGGTCTGCAAAATGCCCACCGTAGGGCTCATCATGACATGCCTTCAAGACATCGAGAATTTCATCGTCTCTAACACATCTTTGAATCTAAAGATCAGACCCCGTGTGGAAAAGATATCCACTAAACCAGGTGAACCATGCACTGTGTTGAACGATTAGTTTCCTTTATTTAGATGATAGGTTTGTTGGTAATTTCCCAGCTACCACATAATTTTCCACATCAGTAAACCAAGGCATCTTAATAGTGACAACGAACAAGTGTTCATATGGAAATTGGTCTTCAACTGTCAAAGAGTTATCTATTTTGGGTACAAGAGACAAGAAATTTGCAACAAGATTCTCTCTTCCTTGTCGATCCTTAATGATGATGTTGAATTCCTGCAATAGAAACAACCACCGAGTAACCCGTCCATTAGTTATTGGTTTGTTGGATAAATATTTGATAGAAGAATGATCAATATACAGAATCATCAGTAGTCTGTTATATAGTGGTGAAATTTATTAATGACATGTATAACGGCTAAACATTCTTTTTCTGTTACTGTGTAATTTAATTCGAAAGGAGTAAGATTTTTTATAATAAAATAAATATCATAGGGTTTTTTGTCTTCTTCCTGTCCAAGGACAGTGCCTATGGAGATATCCAATGCATCTAAAGAGATGTGAAATGGTAATTTCTAGTTCAGTCCTCTCAACACCGGTGCTATTGAAACTAACCTTTTGAGTTCTACAAATGCAACATCACACTTATCAGAACACAAAAATTCCACATTACCAGTTAAATCTAGTAAAGGTACATCTATTCTTGAAATTTTTTCTATGAATCTGCGATAATATCCTTCAAAACCAAGGAAACTACGTACCTTAGTTTGTGTACGAGGTGTAGGAAGATTAAGGATTACCTCTATTTTTGTTGTATCTACCTTGATTCCATCTGCAGAAATATAGTGTCCTAGTACCACACCTTTAGTCATCATCATATGAAATTTCTCATGACTCAAACATAGCTTGGTAGAAATGCATCATTCCAGTACCTTCTCCAAATTGTTTAATCTTGATCAAAGTCAGTGCCATAAGGGGTAAAATCGTCCATGTAAACTTCAAGTCCTTCATTAATCAAATCAGAAAATATGCTTAAAATATCTCTCTAGAATGTAGTTGGAGCATTACATAATCCAAAGGGAAACACTCAATATGAGAAGGTACCCTAGGGGCATGGAAATGCATTTTTATCCTGGTCTTCCGGAGCAATCTGAATATGATTATAATCGATGAAGCCGTCTAGGAAGGAGAAAAATTGCTTCCCTGCTAAAGTATCAAAGATCAATAAAAGGTAAGGGAAAGTGGTCCTTTTGGTTAGATTTATTGAGTACTTTGTAGTCTACATATATTTTCCACTTCCCATTCTTCTTAGGGATGATTACTAGTGGAGAGACCCACCAGTTGTCTGAAATAGGATATATGAAATCTACATCCAACATTTTCTGTAATTCTTCTTTAACAACGTCCTTGAGATGAGGATTCAATCTTCGTTGGAGATGTCGGATGGGTCGGGCATGTTTTTCAGTATAGACATGATGTGTACAGAGTTGGGGATCAATGCCCTTCATGTCGAGATACTCCCCAGAAAAATTCTGTTGATATTTAGAAAGGATCTAAATCAATTTTTGCTATTAATCCTCATTCAAATTGGCATTAATGTTCAGAAATATACCTGGTGCGATTTCAACTGAAATGTTGTTATGGACAACAGTAGTGAAAATCTATTTCTCCATCAATTCTTCCAAAGGATCTCCCTGTGCTTCATTATCTAAAACAACTTTTAGCATTTGACAAGTTGGGTTTCCTATAACGGATGGGTTGTTAATGAAGCTACTGATCGCATCCTCTTCCAGTTGGTTTTTGAGCCCAAGAGATTCTTCCAGTGTGAGAGGAGATCGTAGGTTTTCTTCTGGGTATCTAGGTGGTTGCAACTGCTAATGTATGATAGATAGACTTGGTTTAGCTGGAGGATACAATATAAGGTTCTTTTTAGCATTTCCTCTAGAAATTGTAATGTTGCATGTGCGACATCCTATGTATGCATCTGTTGTTGCTAGTCATGGTTGTCCCAATATCAATGGGTGTCCATCGAGTCTATTTCTTGGGTTGATAACTAGGAAATCAGTTGGGTATTCCCAAGATTCGACCGATATTGCTATCTCCTCTAATGTGCTTACTGGTTTAACCACCGATCTATCATCCAATTCTAACATAGTTGAAGTAGGTTCGAAGGAGGTGATACCCAAGACATTGCAAGTCTCGATGGTCATAATATTGATGGATGCCCCCAAATCCACCAATGTACTTGGGAAAAAACAACCATGTATATGAACTATTACCACGAGATTCCCTGGGTTTGTGTATTTGACTGGCTCCTTCTTTCCTAGAATAAGATCGCACAAAGTTACTGCTACATGAACAGTTGATGGATTCTTAGTTTTCCTTACAGTGTTCTTCCCACATAATTATTTAATTGGTTTTGCATAAATAGGAATATCTTGCAAATCCTGTACAAGTGGGATTTTAACATATAGATTCTTTAGTTCCTCGACAATATCAAAGTTAGGATATAGAATTGAGTTTTCTATCATTAGCCTATCAGGAAATGGGGGAGGGGGAATTACGTCTTCATCTGGATTCAATTGCTCGACTGTGTTTTCCCCCTGCTCTGGTTCTTCTGTTATGACCATAGTCGATGGTTTTATTGATGGTTATATATCATTCTCATTCTCTTGTTCTTGATGAAAGTTTCTTTCTTCAGGAGAAATTACATGCCCTGAATCTCAATTGAAGTTTGTTGCACCCTACAGAGTTTGTTTCACCCTCCAAATTCTCAACAATTTGCATGATCTTGACTGGTCTGTTATTAGGATTTGGGTTGGGTTCAGCTGGTAATTGAGGGTGCATTTGAGGTTGAGGATTCTGGGGTAATTGAAGTGGAGATTGTAAAGTGGGTGGAGCTTGAGGATTCATTCCCATGGGTTGATTGGTCAGTCCCATGGGGCGCTGCCAGTTTTGATTCCAATTGGGGGCTTGGGTAGCTGTGCTGGTCCACTGTGAAGGATATGAGTTATTATTTGAATTTTTCCAAAAGGGGGTAGGGTATTGCAAGTTAGGCCAAGTAGGATTAACAACTGGTTGATTTGGCCAGGGTTCAGTAGGATATGTTTGGGACTTCCAGGTGGGGTTAACAAATGGTTGGCCCTGCCATGCATTTCCATAATGATGCTACTAATTATATTTCCTAGAAAAGAAAGAAGAAGGATCTTGTAGCATACCTAGAGGTCGAGCTTGCCATTGGCGATGCTAACCCATCAAATATATTGGTTCTATTTCCTCTTCTTCTTCTTTAAAGACAACTTTTAGTCCTGGGAGTGATGGGAATTGCTCTGTTGCATGGTCTTTGGCAGAGATGGTGCAAGTATGAACTACATCCAAGGTACACTCCCTCAAACCATCTTTCCTTCTGCATCATGGACAAATTATGGCCAATGAATGTTCTGCTTCTACTTGTTTCTGTTTAACCTGTAGAACATCCAATTGTGTAGTCAGAGTACTCAAAATGTCTGTTTTAAATTTTTCTAAAAGATTACCAACTTTTTCTCTAGTGACACTCCCGCTAGTAATGTTGCTACTTCTAGTGATGGGAGACCATATTCCCTATATGGTTCGTGTACTTCCACGTGAACACATGATGCACAATTTGACAATGTTATCATAAGTTTCTGGATAAATATCACCTTTTCCCATAAAATTCAATTTTTCTACCCATTCATCCTTCATACATTTTCTTAGAGTGGATTTAAGTACCTCACCTGGTAGTGTACCATAAGGTGATATATACAAGTTATATTGAAACCTTTCAATATATTCTTCTAATGTTTTTTATTTTGTAGTCATTTTAAAGATTTCATCCTTTAAATCCCTAGTTCTACAGTAATCTTGATATTTTGTAAGGAAGGCTTGTTTCATTTCATCCCATGAATTTATAGTTCCTCCTCCTAGTCCCATAAACCATCGTAAATCTTCTCCTTTCAAGGTCGAAGGAAATAGTTTCAGTTTCTAGGGTTCACAGGTGTAGTCATAGCCTCTACACAGTACATCAAAATCGAATAAGAGTGCGTCAAGGTCCTCTGATATCAATCCATGGAAGGTTGGAATATTCTACAGTGGAATAGATTTCATAGGGGAATTAGAAACCAGATCAACTATATGATATTCCAATGTGGAAGTCTGGGTTTGTGGTTGATTTGGTTGTGCCATTTTGTCGAAGATGTGCTAATAGACTTCAAGGATTTCTTGGTCTCTGTGTTCTATTCGGGGTGGATGATTACTAGGTCCCTTAGGAGATTTAATCGTGCAACCTATGTCTGGGATTTTAGGTATTCCTTCTCCTATCAGGATCATAGGAGATCTAGGTTCAGGTGGTGGTGTGTTTTCCTCAATAATTCCACTAGTATCCCCTTATCCTTCTTTCAAATTACAATAATTTCCCTCTTCTAAAGCACTACAAGGTGGAATATGTGTATTTTGGAAACTTTGTTCATTCCCTTCAGTTCCGCTATGAACCTCAACATGAGCTGTAGTTTGTGAATTTGCTGCTTGAGGATTTTAGGTAGAACTTTTTTGAGTTCCAACCGAGGCTTGAGATTCATCTTTTCAGATAATTTCGTCTATGAAAGTGATCCTTCTAGGGGGCACCGGGCCATTTTATTTTGTAGTTTTTGGTGCGGGTTTTAATTTCTCAGGTTCTTTCTTCTCAGTCATACATACTAACAAAAATTCTACGCACCTATATAACCTCTATGCATCAGCTAAAAGTAGGTGTTGGCAAATGAATTTTACTTGTTGCCTATGTATGTTATTACCTTCTATTTCCAATACCTCATCCTCCAGAGACACAACCTATGCTATCTTTGACATTATCCCCGACAACGATGCCAAAATGTCAGGATCTAAATATGTCCTAAAAAAAACCCTAGTCTGACATTAATTTATCAACCAAGGATTCATCTTCTCTTTCAATAATGTCAACAAAGTCTATGCAGATAGTCATAGAGGTTTAAATCATGTAGATAATTCAGTTAAAGAAAAGATGAGTCTATCTAGTTTACTATAATAATCAAGTCTTCACACAATCATTAAAAACTATGAAACTAATAACTCACTCAACATAATTGTAATCTGATCAATTACACACTATGAATCAAAGAATCAATCAATTTAATGAATTCATTTATCTAAGGAACATTAATTTAATCTACAAAAACACTTAATGAATCAATCTCTCAATGGCTAATTAACCTGCTAGAAAAGAATGACGATCTACTGCATATTTAAGAAGGAACAACAAATGTGAATTAAGGGAAAGGAACAACAAAATCCAAACTTGATAAAAGGGACAATGTATGTGAAAATGAAAGGAATTCTCAAACGATAAATTAATAGCAATTGGAAATCGAACAACAATCAACAATCTTCAAATGAAACATCTATCTTCTATAATTGAACAACATAACCAATTCATAAAAGAATCAACACACTCACAAATTTATCTTAATTGTTGCAAGGAAATTCAAATTACATAACTAAAACAAAATTGATAAAATTACAGATGAGACAATAACTCCTTTCCACTGGGCCCATGGTCTTCAAAAGGTACTGCTACGAAAAAAATAGTACGCACATATGATCAAAACGCTTGAAGCCTTCATTAATTCCATAACTGGTAATTCATTTACAATGGGATTGCTTGTACATAATGTCAACAATTAAGAGATCCAAATGCTTGGATAAATTTTGTGGATATCTCTCTATTGTTCATCATCCTCTATATATTACAATGAAATAAATAAATTAATCTATCCCGAGGGTCGAGAGTTCCTCAAGATTACTTTTACTATTTATGAGGATTACAAAATAAAGAGTCAATATTCTTTAAAACTATTTTGTGCATGATTATTTCAATTTTTAATGACCTGTGTATCTTCATCATCTCCTTAACTATCTTGAGTTAACAACAATCGTCCCTTTTTGCAATAAAATCAAAACAATTCAAACCGAAGTCTAGAAAATATCTAATATCATTCAATAATATTTCCTAAAGACTTTTTAATCATTTTCTTTCCTAATTACTTCGAATTAATAGAAAATTCAATCAAGAATGTATCATAAACCATAGCAATAAGGACAATATTTATGCCTTTTTTTCAACTGAACAACCACTTTCCTTATTTTATGGCTAACCCACTTCTAACCACTTGTCCACTTAGTAATTTATCCATTAACTTTATTATTTAAATAATTTATTTTGTATCCACTTTGACTTATAGTACAATCATCACTTAATTGTATTATTTAAATAATTTCTCATTTGCAACCACTTTGACTACTTTGACCTTTTGGGGCTTCTAGATGACTCATGAGGGTTCTCCAACTTCTAATGGCCATAACTCTCTAACCATGAGAAGTTATGTGACGTTCCACATACCATTGAAAATGGCATGACATGTACTATCCATATAGAATAGTCTTATCTTAAAATATATTAAAACTCATACCATTATACATCAAACAAACTTGGTTCCATCTAGATGACTCATGAGGGTTCTCCAACTTCACATGGCCATAACTCTCTAACTGTGAGGAGTTATGTGACGTTCCACATACCAATAGAAATGGAATGACATGTAATATCCATCTATAATAATATTACCTTCAAATATATTAAAACTCATACCATTATACATCAAACAAACTTGGGTCCATTACCCAAACCTTTGTGCTACCAAAATGTTCTACTCGACTTTCTTCAAGGGTTGACATCAATGACAACCAACCCAAATAATCAATAGAAGAATCCATTACCACAGAGGTATGAGTTAATTTTCATGTTTTGTTGATGCATCTCTTAGCCCACATTTTAAAATGTTGTTGTGAGTTACAAAGTTACCATCAAAAATAAATTAGGTTGAGATTCATTGGAGGATACATCAGGTATAATGTGTGGATTACAACCATGATGTGTTATAAAGTTTATAGATAGCCAAAAACTATCATGGTTCTTGGATTCCAGTAAACATTTACAGGGTCATTTTTAGAATGCCAAGGCATGTAGACAAAGCCCCTCCAGGAGGAAAAGGAGTAGTCCTTTAACAACCCATAATTGGAAAATTCCAAGGAGTTGTACATTGTTGTTACACAAGAAACAACAATGCTCAACCCTGAAGAAAAAAATAAAATAGAAGGAATTGTTGAGACTTAGAGGGTGGACAAAAATGTTGCTACACAAGAACTAGTAGTGCCCAACACTAAACAAAATGTTGAAGAGATTTCATAGAATTTGGACAGTAACAGAGCAGTGAAGTCGATACGCAAAAACTTGTTGGAAGAACTATTGATACACAAGAAACAATAGAGTCAAATGAAGAAATGATTCAGCCTGAGAAAGAAAATATCCCACATCATTTTGTCGATGTTGATATTAACATTCTGATTGTAGAAGTTGAAAAATGGAAGAAAGAATCCCTTTTACTTCAATGACTCTTTGTTGATAGTTCTACCTTCTTTGCATGGGGGTATCAAAAAGTGCAGGTGTGGGGGAGATGTAGGGGTATTTTTGAATTTAACGAAGACAAATGAAATCAGGATGATGACCAAGAACAAGAATTTTGTGAGAATCACTTCAATAACAGGAAAAAGTATGAAAATTTCCAGGTAATTCAAGTGCATAGTTTTCAAGAAATTAAGCACTATCGCCTACAACCAATTTTCATTTTTCTCAAAATAAATGATGTGGGTATCTCTGATTTTTAGTAAGGAGAAACAATTAAATCGTAAAATGTTGCTCACCAAATTTTAGAAAAACCCAGTTTGTATTTTGGGAGAAAATGGTTTATTAAGTTTGTTGTTACTCCTGCAATAGTTTGTTGTTACTCCTGTAGCAGCCTATTTTCTTATATCTTGGGTTTCGTGAAATGGATTGGTGCAGTTTTTGGAAAATATAGACATTAAATGGTGATAGAATCATTCACTAAATATCATCTCAATTTAGATTGTCATTTGCATGAAATTTCAATGTCTTTGAATCTTCTATAACTCCAATGGAATTGCTAAGAATCACTTGAAGGATACTTTTGAAGAATACACACATATCATAGTAGAAGCAACAAATTTATAAGACAATATAAGCATTGTCACACAAGAACCAACGTTGGAAATGGAGGGAAATGATACCAACACTATTACACAAAAACCAATGTTGGCTCTCAAAAGAAGAAAAATTCACGTTGTTACATAAGAACTAACAGTGAATTCAAAATCTACCCCACAAGAACTTGTTATGGATGTGAGGAAAATGATAAAGCACAAACGGTAGATTTCATTAGCATTCTTCTTGTGTTATTATTTTTGGCATCCTATAAGAAAGTTCATGACAGTGGGAAAATAGCAAGCAAATATTTCAAGTTAAATGGAAAGGCACATTGAAAAATGGAAGTCCTTACAACTTGGTTGTGGGTTGCATGAGGACATGAAACATGTTCAGTGTGGGGGAGATGTTGGGCCTTGGAATTGCCATCTTCTTATCTTCTTTCACCTACTTTTTATCCCTTATTTCTCACCCATAACCTGTGTTATTTCTTAGTAATCCATTTTCTTACTTATATGCGGGATTTAGATCAAAGGTATTTTCCATTTTCATTTCTTTAGTATTTGACATGAATTATGGTTAAACATTAGAGAAATATCATATTTTCAATTATCTTGGAGTTAATATGCAAAGACAATGTGTTATACAGGTTGTTGTGTAGGATGTGATATCAAATTTCGGTTCCCACTGTTGCAACTCAATTGTTGCAGTCTCCACGCTATTGTTGCAAATCCCATGTAGTTGTTGTAATTATGAGCACTATTGTTGCAACTCTGGAAGATTGTTGCAACTCCGAGTACTCTTGTTACAACTATGAACAGTGATGAAAATACCATGATGCAACTATGAGCAATGTTGATGCAACTATGAATAGTGCCACAAATCTTCTGCTACAACTATGAACATTGTTGCAACTTCGAGCATTGTTTTGCAACTTTGAGCACTTTTGTTGCAATTTTGAACAGTGTCACAAATCCCATGCTGCAACTATGGAATATTTTTGCAACTCTGAGCACTATATTTGCAACTCTGAAAAGTGTCTCAACTCCCATGTTGCAACTCTGAATAGTTCCACAAATCATGTTGGTACAACTTCGAGCACTGTTTCTGCAACTTTGAACAATGTAGAAACTCTCGTGCTGCAACTCTGAACAATGTTGCAACTCCCTTGTTACAACTCTTGGTTGTTGTTACTGCAATTGTTGTTACTCATATATCATCATCGTTGTTACTCCTATAACTAAATCTCTACGAAGTGGGTCCTTGCGATTTTTCATATGAGGCATTATTAAGTAATTATAGGTTTTTACTCAAAATATCTCAACAACTCAGATCGTACATTTTGAAAAATCAAGTTTTCACAATTTGTTGCAACTTGCTACAACTTGTTGCAACTATGAATAGTACCGCAACTCTCGTGATGCAACTCTCCCAATGAACCTTGAGCCATCAGAACCGTGAGCCATGATGTTGCATATTTTTCATTTATGGATTTATGCAAAAATAATATTAGTCCAAGAAAATCAAATATATGGAGATAATTTTGCAATTCCAAGACAAAATATTGGTTTGCGTGGTTGACCAAGAATCTTGAAATTCTTGGGAAAAAGATCTTGAAGTTATTTATTCTTTGTTAATTGTTAGAAAAATATATTGGAATTCTTGAGCAAAGTATATTAGAAGTTATTTATTATTTGTTAATTGTTAGCAAAAGATCTTGAAAGTTATTTATTAAATGATAATTGTTAGCAACGATCATGGAAACTATTCACTATTTAGGAAATTATTGTAGCCACTATGGATTTGCTAAATTCATAAGTGGATTTATTTAGATATTTGTTATTTCTAGTTTCCATTGAATTTATTTATAAAAGAGAGCACTATCTCCATTGTTCCGGGGGGGGTGCTCTTACAGCATTGTCCAAATGATGATGGAGTAATTCATTATTAATTTCTTTATTCTCATTTAATGATTTCCATAGCATGTA
>SNQJ01S0160270.1:0-21906 GCA_010110895.2 Picea sitchensis
AAACGTTTCTTGAGAAAGAAAAGAATTCTTTACAGACTGAAATGGACAGAAAAACATTTATTTCGGAAGAAAAACAAGAAAGCCTCAGAAGAAAGGTAAGGGAGTTGGAAACAGGATTGGATTCTGTCTATAAGGATCTAGATACCTCCACGGCAACAATAATGGAAAAAGAGAGAGTTGCTGTTGATTTACGATATAAGCTTTCAGAGATTGCAGACACGAAAAAGCTCCTAGAGGAGAAAAATAGAGCATCATTGAGCGATGTAAAGAAACTTACAGTAGTTTTAGAAGAAGAAAATGCCCGCCTTCAACTAAAAATAAGGGAGCTGGAGAGTAGTTCGCAATCTCTCAACATGGATCTTGAATCAAAAGATGTTCAGCTCCAAGAAGAAAATGCACGTCTTCAACAAAAAATAAGGGAGCAGGAGACGAGTTTACATTTTCTCAACATGAGTCTTGAATCAAAAGATGTTGAGCTCCAAGATTTGGGGGCACGGCGTCCACATTTTCCAGCGAAGTCGCAACAGAAGGCAGCACCACAAAGCCAGAAGTGGAAATCTTATTTAGTTAAAAGTGTTGGAATATTCGTACTATTAATTGTTAATCCCAACATACAATGATTTTTTTCTTTAATTTATTATGGAATGTTAATTTCCAATTTACGTATATGATTATATTATTTCATATTCTTTTATTTTTTTAACATGAACCCTCAATTTTTTTCGGAGTCTGGGACTTAGCTTCCTTTAATTCTTTTCTCTCAGTATTCTTTTCTCTTAGTACTGAAATTTATTAGTATCTATCAGGATCAGGCTTCGAAATTTAGAGTTAATGGAATATTACTCACTCCAATACCGCAATTTAAGATATATTATTATATTTTTCCATACTTAATATATTAATATAATTATTATAATTAAAAAATAATTTTAATAAATTTAACTAAAAATTATTTTATTTCAATAGAAAAAAAAATTATATTAGTAAAATATAAAAAGTTCTTATACAATATCTTTCTTCACAAATAGTGATTTCAAAGCCCTTTTAAACAGAGCTATAAAAAGTTATGTTCATAAGAAAATTTTGCTCCAAAAAGGCATAAGATACATATTCTTTACATGGATAACTCCTCTGTTTTATTATACTATTTCCACACAACAAAAAAGAAACAGATCCATCACTCTTGCATCTAAAAACTTTATGAAATAAGGAATCTTTCAAAGTTTTCTGAACCTTCTTCAATGTCCCTGCAACATATAATCCATCCTTGTTAAAAACTTTGTATATATGTTGTGCTTTTAAATGTTGAAAATTCCTGCTCAAAAAATGAATTTTCGCCATTCAAGGCTCAAGAGAGATTGTTATCATTTGCAAACCAATCAATAATAACTTTTGAATCACCGACCGGTTATTATTTGTAAAATCCTGTTGCAAACTCTAATTAGATTCGACAGGTAGTCCTCAAAGATAACCAAATTCTTATGATTCCAAACCTCCCAGCATATGAAACATGGGAGTTCTTTTTTCTTATCTAGTTTTGTAAACATCCATCAATCTATTTACCCTCCCAACAAACCTTTAGTTTTAAATCCTTGTTAATTTTAACCCATATCTCTTTTGTAAAACTACATTTCACAAAGAGATGATGTACATTTTCCTCAACAATCCCACAAAGAACACATCTACCAGGCCCATTGAAACCTCTTTTGATCATGTTCTCCCAGGTAAGAATTCTCTGTTCAAACAAGAGCCAAATAAAAAGTTTGACTTTTAGTGGGAGCTCCCAAGTCCAAAGATCTAAATACCAAAAATTTGGTTCCACCTCCACAGTCTCCAGAATTTGAATGTCATAAGCTTGTTTTGCACTTACCTGTCCACCTTTTGTATAACAAGACCATAATAAGGTGTCTTTATCACTATTTAGATCAAACCCCAATCCTACAAACCCCTTTATAAAATTGTTCCATTCCTCTCTTTGTTCCCCAACCAGCCCCAACATCTCAACCTTTTTCCAGCTAGTATATCTTTTGTTCTCCATGTTGCCTGTCCTCACTTGTGCCAGATATTCTATACCTTTTTCCTTCAAAACATTAATAAGATTCCTTGACAGCTTGTAGTAAGTATGAGACCCAACCATTGGATCAACTCCAATTCTAACATCCCTCCCATTTCCAGGTTTCCACACCAGCAAATCAGTTAAGACAATTAAAGAAGAG
Source organism: Picea sitchensis (assembly GCA_010110895.2). Classification (NCBI taxonomy): domain Eukaryota; kingdom Viridiplantae; phylum Streptophyta; class Pinopsida; order Pinales; family Pinaceae; genus Picea; species Picea sitchensis. The sequence continues at coordinate 2,217 of SNQJ01S0160270.1, forward strand.
GTAAGTTCTCTCCATATATTTGAAGCTCCATTCCAATTTTTCTTACCTTCTCTGAACCACTCAATGACAATTTTCTTCTTGATTTATTTTTTGATTATCACCTCATGCCAAAGGCCAGGTATCATGAGACACCTCCACAAGCTTTTTGTCACTAAGGCTTTCCCAAAAGAAAAKATATTTTTGATACYCCAACCACCGTCCTTTTCAGATTTTGCAATATTTTTCCAACTGATCAAATGCATCCCTTCTTTTAGTTTTTTTCCAGTCCACAAGAAGCTAAACATTCTCTTTCTGATATTGTTGAGTATACCTTTAGGTATCTTTTCCACATAAATCCAATACACACAAATACTTTAGAGTGCAAATTTGACAAGTGTCACCCTTCCCCCTAAAGTAAACCATCTATGGCTCCAATTTGATATTCTTTTTTCAAATTTCTTCTCCATCCATTGCCAATCAGCCTTAGTGTAGTAGTTGAGTTTTAAAAACCACCCAAGATACTTAAAACCAACATCTACTAGTTTTACCTCAAAGTGCATCAACTCCTTCAACAGAGCCAGATTCTCAGCTTTCCTACCTGCTTCAAGGAAAGATGACTTTTGTGAACTAAAAGCTATCCCTGTCGCCTTGCAGAACAAATCCATCACATCCTTAAAAATTTCCCATTCAGAAATGTTTCCACTCCCAAACAGAATGACATCATCCACAAACATCATATGGGTAATACTTAAGCCTCTTGCCACGGCTCCTTCTATATTATTTTCCCTAACTTACTCCTGTATGGATCTGCTTAGCCCTTATACCACCAAAAGGAAAAGTAAAGGGGATAAAGGAAAACCTTGCCTTAATCCCATTTTACTCTTAAAGAAACTGGTAGGCCTACCATTTATCAACACAATAAAATTTGCAGAAGTCACATGCCCTAAAATCCAATCTGTAGCTTCTAGACTTAATCCCACCTGAAGCAAAACAAGTCTAAGAAACCCCCAATCCACTCTATCATAGGCCTTTATCAAATACAGTTTCAGAACAAAGGATTTAATATTCTTTACCTTCATACTGTGTAAAAATTCTTGTACTACACGTATAACATTAGTAATTTGTCTCCCCTCCAATCCCACAGATGAATTATCACCAGGGATTTATAGGGGAGGTAACCCGCAAACCAGAATACCAAAGATCCTTATCTTCCTGAGATCAGATTTCAGTGAAGACAAATAATTTATAGCGATTCTATTAACCTCAAATATCCCCTTTGTATGCCCATCCCGAGACAGAGAAACAACTGCCACATCCCTAGACAAATCACCAAACCTCTCCTCAAAAGGGCYGCCTTTACCGGATAAAGACAAAGAGMCTCCATTCCTGTAGGTTTCCATCCACTCCACCAAATCACATATTTGATCCTCATTTAACCTCGAATGTGCAGAGATCTCTCTTTCCACAAATTTTMCTATACCCTCCACTTCCACCAACCTCCCAAGACTGAGAGGCGATCCTATGGCCTCTATCCTATCACCCTTCTTACTGTCCCTTGTCCTCATAGAAAAATATTCTAAAATAGAACTCCCACCCATCTTTAACCTCTCCTTAGGTTCAGTCTCTACCATGGGGGCCTCCTTCCCTAAAGCCTTGCTCCAAAATAAATCACTAACATGAAACGTAGAATTAACGATTGAACATAGATTAAGAGACTTATCGATTCCATTGTCGCTATCCAGACCTCGAGTAGGCAGGGAGTCAGACCATTTCGCATCATCAGACAATGTCGCTGCATATTTTATATGTTGCTCTGCATCGCTATCCTATGCATCCCATACATGCGACTCTTTCAACTTGATACTAGTGCACTGGTACCTCAAATGCCCAGTTTCCTTACAAACTACGCACCTGAAAGGTACCCCCAAGTAATCCAGACGTTGTTGTATCACCTTATCGCTCCAAAAAATGTCCATTTTGTCTAGGAGTCCATTATTTATATCAACTTCCACTAGTAGTTTACCCATCCTTCTAACTAAACCTGACAAAATCTTTGAATCAACGTGCAGGAACTTTCCAATGGCATTTCCAATATCCTTAAAAGACTCCAAACTCCACAAGGGTAGCGAGCAACCAGCTAACAAGACCCACAAGTGTCTAAAATGGATGCATTCCTTATGTGGGTTGAAAGAATAATGTCAACGCTTTAGCATTAAGCTTCCCTGGTTCACCACCCATACCGATTTTAGAACCAACTCCGCATCCTCCGATTTTTTGAACACAAAGTAGTACCAACCTCTGGTCAAAATGTAAACCACTAGCAAATAACCCAATACTGGACCCCATTTCTCAGTTACCCAGTCATCTATATTGAGACCTTCCATTGCCTAGTAGCCAAATCTACCAACCAGCCCTCTGGCAGAAAGGGCTTCCACTTCCAACATTCCTATATCCTGGCCAAGGGTTAAAGTGGGTTTTTTCTTTTTTACCCTCCATGCTTTCGGACCTGTTCACACTAATATCTCCTGCTTGTTGTTATTCACAACTATTTTTAAACCTTCTAAGTCTAATGCCTTCGCCCCCAACATTGTCAACACCACTCTACAGTTGCCTCCCACAACGTCCTCGCCAGTTCTGTCCCCCCTTATCTCCACCCCTTCCTTCCTAGTAAGGGATACACCATACCTATCAACCCTTCTCCTCTTGTAACCATAGCCCAAAAACACATTCTCCTTTCCCTTCTCTATAACGAAAAGAATCAATTCTGACTCTTCGTCTACCTTACAAACTGACTCTATCTCCAAAGCCTCTGTAGAATGGATTGCCATTATGGAGGAATTTATTGTGCACACTTCCCCACCCTTTTCTTCTTCTTGAGCAAAAAGGTCATTTATGACCTCAATCACTTCTTTACCTTTGTTCCCATTCAAACAGAAGCCACTTGTCCCATGCAGCGTACAATCCTCCAGCTCATCCCCTCCCTTAAACGCCCTCACGACATTTGGTAATAATGAGTTGTGGTACTTTCTGATCTCATCTATGTAGTCCTCCTTTGATATAAACAGGTTCCCCTGGCTCCACCACAGATCCTATGTCATGCCACCAGCTGGGATCATAACACCTACCTCCATAAACCCTAGGGGTTTACATGTCATCCCCTACAATCAATGACCCTAGTCTAACGACTTCCCTCCTACCTACAGCCAGTTCATCTAGTCAATAGATCCAAGCCACAGATCTCCCCCAGACTCTAAACGCATAGATCCCCATTCTTTGATCTCGGCTCGGCTCCTTTTCCCAGAGGTCTAGCTTTTCCAATCTTCCACCAATTCAACTTTAAATAAAACTAAGTTATCAAAATTAAACTAAATTATGAAAACAAAACAAATTCATATTTAAAATTTTAATAATAAAATTATCATAATATTTTTTTAAAAGTCAATATTCAAATGAATATTTGTGGGAATTCCAATTTGGAAATATTAATTTTTACTAATTGAAATTAATATTGTAAACATGGCTACTCACAATTTTTTTTGAAAATAAAATAAGATAATCGTATTGTTATTAATGTGACACAGCACGATTTCATGAAAATATAAATACATTTAGATAGTGACATAAGTTTGACCACTTTGACTTCCTCATACACCTTTGATCCCATATGATTAATACATAACTGTTAACTTATACCTATAATTCTTAATATTGCACTATTAACATTATACTATTGATAAGAGCAACAATATCTTTACCTTGGGCTTTTAATATTAATATTCAATTATTAATACTTTATATTATAAATGTATTATTTATATATTATTTATATATTATATTATATGTCGATGAGTATTTCCTTACATCTGGGAGAATGTCTACCTGATGTTTCTAACTAGATAAACATCAACACTCTCTTGTCTTAGATAAGTATCCAAACTTTTGTCTTAGAGAGAGACTTGGTGAGAATGCCCATAATTTGCTTATCTGTGGATATGTATTGGAGCTTTACTACTCTCTTTTGTACCATGTCTCGAATGAAGTGATATTTGATCTCAATGTGCTCATGATCAAATAGTGTTGCAAGAACCTTTTGTAGCCAAGATCCTTTATCTCGAACTCTTTGGTAAACTCACTCTTACACTTGTCAATGAGACTTGTTGATGTAATCATTTTTGGCATGCGACCACAACTTGTAATTAGGAAAATCACATTCAAAGGGGATGTGGTCACTTTGTGTGCATAGGCTGCTCATGACCATGACCGTATAATTGCGAAAATATAATAAAATAAATCTAGAGTAGATCTATTAGATATGACACTCAACTCTCGATGCTCTGGCAAGTGTAAGCTTTGATACCATGTTGAATTTTTTTATTTTTATATCTGATGGTTATTTCCTTTTGATTTCAAAACAAAACTTCATCATGCCACATGTATGATAGAACATATACACACTGAAAATCTCAACTTGACTTGGTGAACTTATTGATTGGTTCTTGTACGTAAATATATTATATATAAGATGATCTATTACATTTGAGGGCCCTAATATATATACTTGCATGAAGTGTCCCTTCACTTAATGGACATGTCTTTTCATTATTGATTTATTATTAATTATATATTATATTATAATAATTATTATACTTTAATATTTATACATTATATTATAAATATATTATTTATATATTATATTTTATGTTGATCATTATTAACTCACATCTAGAAGAATGTCTACCCAATGTTGCTAACTAGAGAAACATCAACAATATATTCATATTTTTATGTAAAGGGAAATTGATAGATATGTAATTGACAGAGTCAAATCTAATCAAAATTGACTTCATCAAGAAGACACCTTATAAAAATGCAATAGGGAGAGAGTGAAAGTCGGGAAGGAGAGGTTCCAAAATTGGTCTCATTGCATGTAATGGTTCTTCTTAATGTAATACTTCTTCTTAATGTAATACTTCTTCTCCAATTCTCCTTCTTTCTCATATTTTTGTGGTGTATTTAGTTCATGGATTTTCGTCAATGTTACTGTGATTAAGTTTATGGCATATTTGTATGTTTTCTCTTCTCCTCTCTCGACATTCAATCCTTCTGTATCTCATCCCTCAAKATTTGGATCAGTAGTATAAGAGAGTTATTCTCTTTGTCTRTTTCTTTGTTCATGTCCCCAACGAGATCAAGGTATAAGGAGTTGGGACTTGAACTATTTGAGCCTTTGAAATACCATCCTTGTAGATGCCAACGAACTCCCATGGTGGAAGAAAATAGAGACGATGGAGTAGGAGATCCTATTAAACTATTGCTCGATGAATCCCTCGCACGACAAAGGAATGAGACGATGGATAAATTTTCCTAGATACTTCGACGACTGCCAACAACCGACACATATTCATCAAGAGACCCCTTTGGAGGTGCCAACCCATTAAATATACAATTTAGTTTTGATATTCCTATATTTGAAGCTCAGATAGATGTAGATGTAGATAAATTGTTGAATCTTCTCAAAGGGTATTTTTGTGTCCATAATTTTTTCGATAGAGAAAGATCACCTTTGCGCTCCTTAAGGTTTTCCCCCATGTCAAGGATTGGTGGGATACTTACTATTAGAAAAAGGCCACAGAGGAATCCACACTGTTTGCATTCATACCCACTTAGGGTTCTTTCAGGGATGCTATTAAGGAACAATATTACCATATTGTAAGCTATGATGACTAGTATAGAAAATGGACCATGTTGTAGCAGGAAAGGGACCAAACAATGTCAGAATTTACAAATGTATTCCATACCTTGCGCACTGATATGGGTATCAAAAAATCTAAAGGAAAATTATTGCTCAAGTACTGCGACAGTCTACATCAATACATCTAGACATAAATGGATTTTCTAGACATCTCATCACTGGGCATGACTTATAGATATGTCGTCAAAATCAAGCAAAAATTTAAATACAAGAAGCGAGAGTTTGGATCTGCGAATTCCTCATAGCAGAAGCATGGAAAAGGAAGCCCCAACCCGTAGAACAAAGAACAAAGAAAGGATAGACCACCACAGGACAACCGGTCGAAGCCTCCAATAAAGAAGGGTAATGGGAAGACAAATAAATACATTGGAAAGTGGTGCAAATTCCACAAAAGTCCCTGGATTAACATCAATGAATGTCGCTCGAAGCAGTTGTTGGTGGCCGAGTTGAAAAGCTCGAAGTCAAATGTGGGTTCCAACTCAGAATTAGAGCCAGACAAGGGGAAGCAGATAATTGATGTGGATCCTAGTACCACCATCACTACCACCATGGTCCAACCAAGTGAACCCGAAGAACCGGAGGAAGGTGAGTGCCTTTTCCACTCACATATGTGGGTGAAAGGTTCTCCGCTCCACTTAATTGTTGATAGAGGAATTCAAAAGAACCTTATCTCAGCAGAGTTCGCCAAGTGGTTATACCTACCAACAACATTAGACCCATAGCCTTACACCATCAGGTGGCTCCTCCAAGGGAGATATATTCACGTCAGCCAACAATATCACCTACCCTACAACTTCAATCCCTTCAAGGATGAGGTATTGTGTGATATTTCCCCCCTTGGAGTTTGTGATGTTATTTTAGGCCAACCTTACTTGTGGAAACACCATGTTTTATATGAGTCTAAAACTCACAGTTTTATTATTACTTTGGGTAGACAATTGTATAGGATACCAGAGGTAGCTCCACCTACCACCATTTACTTGATCTCTGCTAAGCAATGCAGGAAGGCCATCTCCCAGAACAATAAATTTATCTTCTTTATGATTCGCTCTCAAAGTGAATAGAAGGTCACGATCACATCCATGACCTCGACACATGGCCTCTCCACATAGAAGAAGGAGGTGGAAAATGCCGTGAGGGAATACAAAGACATATTCTCCTAACCCTTTCATGTACCTCTTCACTATCAGGTCAAGCATTCAATCGATTTGACCCCCGATGCACCTATACACAATGGGCCAGTCTATTGCAACTCTTTTATGGAAAATGAGGAATCAAGCACTAGATCCAAGAGTTTCTTGAAAATGGGAACATCCTACCAAGATCCTCACCCTGCGAAATCCTAATTGTACTCGTGCAGAAGGAAGACTGGACTTGGAGACTCTACATTGATTATAAGTTCCTAAACACAATCACAGTTAAGAACATGTACCCAATTCCCCAAACTGAAGATCTTCTTGACTAGCTCAAGGAAGTAAGTACTTTAGTAAGATTTACCTAAAGTCCGGCTACCACCTGGTCCAAATAAAATAGAATGATGTATGGAAGACCACTTTCAAGTCCAAAGAAGGTATTTTTGAATGGTTGGTCATGCAATTTGGTTTGAAGGATGCCCCAACTAGTTTTATGAGGGTGATGGATGATATATTGTGGCCTTTCACCAATTATTTTATGGTGGTATATCTAGATGATATCCTCATCTTCAATAAGAGAAGATGAGGATATCAGCCTTACAGGACTACATGCAAGAAGCTTACAGGTTAAACACCATTCAGATTGGTGTTTAAGTAGGAAGTAGTGGTTCCATTGGATTATTTAGTACCTAGTCTGCGTATTGCAACAATCAACAATATGACAGAAGAAGGTGTTGCACAAGAAAGATTGGATCAGTTGATGGAGATGGAAGAAGACAAAATTTTAGCAGGATTTCACAAGGAAGTACAGAATGCGAAGCACAAAGCTTGGAATGATAAACACATAAAGAAGAAAATATTTAAGGAAGGACATCTAGTTATCCTCTATGAAAACAGGTATTTACAACACCTGCGAGGTTCAAGATGCACTGGTTAGGGCCTTATCAGGTAGAGGCCATCACAAATGGAGGTAACATGCAACTAAAAGATCTTGTAGGAAATAATCTCAGAGGATTGGTGAATGGAAGTCGACTAAAGATATATCAAGACAGTCATCCTAACAACCTCAGGTAAAAACATAGAGAAAAGGTATGAGTGTATATATTGTATATAGTAGATGTTAGAGGAAAAATACAAAAAGCCATAAAAAGAAGAAATGTAATAAAAAGACAAAAAGATAGAAGAATATTAGAGGGTTTTTGATGTAATAGAATTGATAGCATTAACAGTGTGCCACAAAAAAATTATTGTTGAAGACACTACGCGTTGTAAAGTAGTTGACAGATACAAAAAGTGGAGCGTGTAGGAAAAAGTGAAAAAGTGAAAATTGTCAGTGCGGAACAACTGTCAGTACACCGTCCCGCTATAAAGTCAAAAAAGGGGGGAAAGGGAGTCATTTGTGTTTATTCCAAGGAGAAGAGTGAAGAACGAACCCTCAATGTGAAAGAGTGAGAATCTGTGATAGTAAGTGGAGATTTATAGTTCAACAGTCTGAATTTCAGTGGGATGTCACCACCGAGATTTGGAGCACCGAGTAGGGTGGATCGAAACCAAAAAAAATATCGGGAAGAGAAAACATGGATGAAGGACATGCCGATAATCGTGGATGTCAATCAAATTCACACGTCAGAATATGATTCTACTACTACATGGGTGGAGGAGGAACAAAACCCAACACATGAGGTCGAGCAGCCCGAGGAAGACACAGAAAGAACAAAATCTGATGCATCTAAGGGAAAAGGGCCACAATAGGATGCACAGGCCATGGGTTCAGTGCAACAGGGCCTAGAGTCAGAAGAAGAGAAATAAATAGAGCATGAGGGTGTACCAAAGGTCAGAGCGTTGTCCCCACAAGGGAAGAAGAAAAATCAAGTTCAGAGAAGTGCACAAGGAATATCACACTCACAGGCAGAATTGACGATTGTCATGCCAAAACTCCTAGAGGGGGTAAAAGAAGATGATGAAATGGTAGGAGGAGTAAAAACCATGAAGAAATCAGATCATGATGTCACATATGTCATCAAATTCCTGGATTTGGTGCAACAAAATTACATGGAGTGCAAAGGAGAGGGCCCATCAGGTGCGCCACTGTTGGAACCTACGCAGTGGATTTTGGGTCTTTACAACAGAGGGATCATGAAACTATTAGACATACCACATTTCAGAAGTGGTAAAAACATCAATGGATGTGTGAAACAACTCCTAGAAAGGGTGAATTGTTATAACCCTAAATTTCTCTAGATATGAATATCTGACATTTGGCCTTCTTACTTGCATTTTTTTTCAAGCCATCACTGATTTGCTCTTCTAAAAAACCAATTTTTTGAAGATGTACATGCCCTACTCCACTACATCTTATGTACATATGCTTGATGCACCACTACAGCCTGCATACATACACATGTTGCACCACTATAGCCTGCGTACGTACACATGTTGCACCACTACAACCCCCATGCGTATGCATGCTGCACCACTACATCCCGCATATACTTGCAAAAGTTTCAAAAAATAAAATGTTGCAAGGAATTCATTGAGATTATGGGATATTGGGTAGTTTCCAAACTAATCCACCACCTATACCCCATCACCAACCGAATAACCATCCTTTTGTCATATAAAAGGAGGTGTTGGGGTATCATTCCACATCTACACATAAGAATAGTGAAACTTTGCCCATTTCACATCCCCTCCTGTAATATACCAGATATAAAATGTATGCAGAACATAAATAAAATGCTAGTAATGGAAAAATAACAACAATATAACTAGAACATTCACCACAATAACATTGAAATGATATAAGAATAACAACAGAAATAACACTTTGAATCTAAAAGCAATGTTCATGGGCCTCTTCAAGGGGGCAACCTTCAGTTCAACAGAGCTCTATTACAATAATATCCAAGCTAGGGCTCTCATACCCTCGACTCCTATTTATACTAAAAAGAAACATCTAGAGGAAGATCCTTCTAGAAGCGAAAGCTTCTATTAGGTCTTCTTACATCCGCCTTATTCTATTTTATTGAAAGGCCTTATTAATATTGACCTTTATTACATCCGAATATATTGTTCTACCTATGTGCGGGTTAGGACCCTAACATGTCTGCCCCCTTAAAAACAACCTTGTCCTCAAGGCTTGAGATGAGGAAATTGCTGCAGAATGGTAGTTGGTTCCCAAGTGGCATCTGCTGGAGTTGTATCTTTCCACTAGACTAGCACTTCCTTGATGGTTCTCTGACATAGGCGACACTCACGCTGGTCCAAAACTGCTTCTGGTTGTAGCCAAATGGATCCTTCTTCAACTAACTCTGGAAGGTTGGTTTGAATTTGGCACTTAACTCCAAACACCTTCTTTAAGAATGAAACATGAAAAACAGGATGTAGCTTCGAATGACTGGGCAAAACTAACTGATAGGTGACTTGTCCCACATGCTTGAGCACGGTATAAGGACCATTAAATTTGGGCGCTAGCTTCTGACAATGCTCGGCCTTGAGGGAAGTTTTCTTGTAAGGTAGCAGTTGAAGAAACACCTGATCCCCTTCTACAAATTGACGTTCAGAGTGACCTTGATCTACTTGTTGCTTCATGCGATTCCGTGCCATGACCAAATTCTCTTTGAGGGTACGGAGAATAGCCTCTCGAGATGTAAGTGTTAGGTCAATCGCCTAGACCTTCGAGGCACCCAGTAAGTATGAGAGAACTGAAGGTGGCTTCTGTCCATATACCGCTTCAAAATTAGTCATGCGTGTAGATGTATGGTATGAAGTGTTGTACCACCATTCAGCTAGGGGTAACCACTGAGCCCACTGATTTTTCTTTTCCGAGGAAAAACACCTCAATATGATTCCAAACACTTGTTAACAAATTTCGTTTGGCCATCAGTGTGGGGATGATAAGCTGTGCTGAGATGAAATTTCGTGCCTTGTATCTTGAACAGTTCTTGCCAAAATTTGCTTGTGAAAGTTGGGTCGCGATCAGAAACAATAGAGTGCAGCATTCCATGAAGCTTGAAGATCTGATCCATGAATATTTGAGCCATCGTGGATACTGTAAGTGGGCGTTGAAGGGAGCATAAATGAGCATACTTGGAAAGGCGATCAACAACCACCATGATGACGGATTTATTTCTTGATTTGGGTAAGCTTGTAATAAAATCCATAGAGATATCCTTCCAAATAGCAGGTGGAATCAGGAGCGGTTGTAGTGTGCCCAACGATTTGACTGTTTCTCCCTTGTTGCGTTAACACACGTCACATTCAACTACAAAATTACGAATGTCCTGTTTCATACCATCCTAGAAAAAGGAACGTTTGACCCTGTCATAGGCTTTGGTGAACTCGGTGTGCCCTTCTGTGGGTGTAGCATGAAGCTCTGAAAGTACCGTGGATTTAAGCTTTGATTGTTTACTTAAATACAAACGGCCTTTGTATCGAAGTTCCTCATGGAGCCAAGAGTACCCTAGGGAAGCTGGAGCATTGGACTGCAATTGCTAGATCAACTGCAAACTTTTGGGATCTTGTAGCCATTCCTGGAGAACGGCTTGGAGCCAATCTGGTACAATGAATGAAAGAGAAAAAAGGGATCCTTCATCTTCATATTTGTAGGAAAGTGCATCCGTAACCACATTTTCTTTGCCTTTATTATAAATGATCTCATAATCATATCCAAAGAGTTTAGTCACCCATTTTTTTTGTTTTGGGGAGGAAATGCGTTATTCTAGAAAATACTTGAGGCTTTGATGGTCTGTCTTAATTTGGAACCATTTCCCCAATATATAAGGATGCCACAGATCCACGGCATGCAGAATAGCCAACATTTCCTTTTCATAGATGGATTTGTCCATATTTCTTTCATATAGTTTCTTGTTGGTAAAGGCCAAAGGTCGACCCTCTTGCATAAGGACAACACCAATTCCTTTCCTTAAGGCATCACATTCCAACACAAAGGTCTTTGTGAAATCAGGAAGGGTGAGGACTAGAGTGGTTCACATGGCCATATTCAAGGTTTGAAAATATTGAGCAGTGGATGGAGTCCAAGTGAAAGAGTTCTTTTTTACGAGAGCAGTGAGAGGTGCTGCAATCTTCCCATAATTCTTAACAAACTTGCGATAATACCCCGTTAAGCCTAGAAATCTATGCGAGCTCTTAAGAGTCTTTGGGTGAGGCCAGTCTTGCATAGCTTCAATCTTTTTAGGATCCACCCTGACACCATCTTTTCCAACCAGATGACCCAAGTATTCTACTTATGAAGTGCCAAAAGCACATTTAGATTGTTTCAGGAAAAGTTGGTGCTGAGAGAGTAGATGGAGAACTCAATCCACATGAGCAAGATGGTCGTTCCAGAGTTTTCTATAGATGAGGATATCATCAAATAAAACTAATACAAAATGGCAGAGAAAAGGATGGAAGACATGATTCATAAGGCTTTGGAAGGTGGAGGAGGAATTACACAAGCCAAAGGGCATGACCAAAAAATCATAGTGGCCCTCATGAGTTCTAAAGGAAGTCTTGGGAATATCTACCTCTTTCATACGTATCTGGTGGTAGCCCAAACAAAGATCCATTTTAGTGAAGAATTGGGCACCACTCAATTCATCCAAGAGGTCATCAATGACAGGAATGGGGAATTTGTCTTCGATGGTAAGTTTGTTGAGGGCACGGTAGTCAGGACACATTCACCAAGAAACTTCTTTCTTCAGGACCATGACCACAGGAGATGAATAGGGGCTCATACTAGAGCGGATAACACCTGCATTAAGGAGTTCCTGGATCATTTTCTCAATTTCATTTATTTCGAAAAAGGGGTGATGATACAGACGGATATTGGGAGGAAGGCTTCCTGGTACAAGGGGAATGGAATGATCATGAACACCACGGGGAGGGAGGCCTTGGGTAGTGGAAAAGACCAATTGATGTTTAGAAAGGATGGCTTGGAGGTCTTGCGGTATGGAGGGTGTCTTTGTTTCTTATATGGCATGGAGTTGGGAGATAACACCAGAATGACCCTTTTTGAGCAGCTTTTCCATGCGATGGGAACTAATGATCTTAGGTGAACCGACGGTGATGCCTTGGAACTTATATTGGTGGCTCTCCTAGTTGAATTGCATGGTTAAGTCTTTAAAATCCATGAGAATGGGACCCAAAGTCCTTATCCAGTCTACACCCATCACAATGTCACAACCTCCCATGTCGATAGCAAACATATGGGATTTCAGGTGGTAGTCACCAATTTAGAGATGCACATTTCATGACACCCTCCACATTTCATGGAACCACCATTGGCAATCATGATTTGGAAATTATTGATGGCATGGATGTAGCAATGAGTTTCTTGGGCAATGCAGCGATGAATAAAATTATGGGTGTTTCCACTATCAACTAGAATGATGACCTTCCGATTCTTTATGTAACCGATTAGCTTGAGGGTTTGGGGAGTGGAGAAGCCAGTGAGCGCATTGAGGGAAATCACTGATTTTACTTCGAGAGGGTCTGAGGGAGGGGTTATGTCAGTGGATTCAGGTGATTCAGACATAGAGGGAGTTTCTTCATCTTCTTCTGAAATCTCCTCAGAGATGGCCATAAAAAGATTTTGTTCTTTACACTTGTGGCTCTGGAAATATTTGTCATCACAGTTATAAAAAAGGCCTTTGAGTTGGCGTTCAGCCATTTCATCCCGGGTCAATTTTTGGATCTTTAGTGGAGCAGAGGGAGTAGTGGGATTTATTGGTTTAGGGTGAGGGATGAAGGAGGGTTTGCATTTTTGAGAAGATACAATCTATTGTGCTTCTTTATCTCTTCTAGTAGCCTCCACCCAACTCTCAAGCTAATCCATGAGGACATGGGCCTGAATTTCATCCTTGAGGCCACTAATAAAACACTCTTAGAAAAAGGAATCAGACATGCCCTCTGTTCTAAAAGCCAGGTCCTCAAAGGAAGCTATAAAGTCTTCCACTGTTCCTAATTGTTTCAGCTTTGTCAAATGACCCAAATGGTTGGTGTCAGTGTCAAAGCATTCATAAAGCTCTACCACAAATTGTGTCCAAGCAATATACCCTTGACGATAATTTTTTCTCCATTGCCACCATTGCCAACGTTCTTGATCTAGATGGAGAACACCATATCGGATTTTGGCCAAGTCATCTGTAATGTTGTATAAAGAAAAGTAATGTTCCATTTGGGATACCCAACCAGTGGGGTCCGAGACATCAAATTTGGTCACATCCACCCATGGAATGCGTAGGTCACGTTGAAAGTGATTGTTCTGCAAGGCATGTGAATGAGAGGAATGGTCACCTTTAGTATGTGGGGGTGAGGAAGAGGAAGGGTTATCTGTAGGGATATGTAGATTGGTGTTGAGTGCTGAAAAGACTGATTCAAGATGGGTGGTGAGGTCTTGTTTGATTTCTTCCATTAAGGACTGCATGGTTGTATTGATGGTGGCAACATTGGCACTGAGTTGGTTCACTTATTGTTGGGTCTCAATGAGACCAGATTGCAAGGTGTTGAACCAATCTTCCAAGTATTGGCTACGAGTATGGGCCATGAGGATGGGGGAACTGAAAAGGGGTGGGCGGGGTAAAACAAATTTGCCGAAAAAACGATATGGATGAATGTGATAAGGGCGAAGAGATGAATCCAATGGAATAGGTCTGAAATAATGGTGAAAAAAATTTCAGTTTTTTTTTTATTTTTTTTACGGAGTTATACTCCGGTCTGAAGAATACTACAGAGAGGAAATGCCCAAATGCTTAAACAGAAAGAAATGTGTATTTACTTGGCAACCCGAACACATTTGCATGACAATAGATATTGTTTGTTTTAATTTGTTTATGTTTCTGTCCCCAAGTGTTAAAAACCAAAGACCTGAATACAAAATATCACAATAGATCCAAAGATATATGAATACAATCACCACACAAGATATATGAAACCATATAGAAAACCAGAACTTTATTATAGAAACCCTTGAGGTAGGGAAACACCATACAATGGATCCTATTATGGAAGGGATCCTCTCCTGTTCACTTGGCTCTTCGAGGGGGCATCCTCCTAATGAGCTTCAGCTCCAAACACAATACTTCTCTTCATGTCTCATTACATTGCTTGAACCCCTTTATATAATTCTACCATCACCTAAGAACATTCTAGAGGAGGAATCTTCTAGAAGTAGAACCTTCTAAGAAGTCCTCTTACATTTATTATATTTAATTACCCAATTATTATCATACTCTACTATCTCATGAGGCCTTATTTAATAATATAGTGGACCTAGTCCACCTTACATTGAATGACCTCCACTATGTATCACTATATGGGCCCTCTAGGCCCCCCACTACTCTCTAGCTACCTTACGTGCATCCCCCTTATGAAAGCATTGTCCTCAGCAGCTTGATGTACAACCATATACCCGAGGTCCCATGGATAATTGTGGACCATAATCTTTGAAAGATTGAAGAACCAAGGTCCCATGTAGAAAAGAAATCCACCATGCTGAAGTAGTCCAACCACCATTGTAATATAGGGTCCCATGTCCAAGTGCTCATGAAAACTCCCCGTGGAAGATTTTGGAACCCAATAACCAACTCCAAATGATGCTCCAAATCTTGACACCTGTCATGTGGATCCAAATAGAAGATCCATCCACATAGTGGAAAGAGTTGTAGCAGTCTAGAATGAATAATACCGCTGTAGAATATGTAGAAGGCGGTAACTAGTTCTTGATGTGGGACATTGATGTACTCTGAAGGTGTGAAATGCATAAAGAAATAAAATATGAAAGTGGTTGTCATCCCGAAATGATAACTATCCATATACCAATCATCTGTCGCTTCAAAATCATACCAAGCATATATTTCTTGATTATATTCATCCTTGAGGCCATCCATAAGAAATATATCACATGTTATTCAATGAATCTTGAATACTCTGAAAACTATCATTGAGACCATATGTGAGGCTATCTGTGAGGCCATGTGTGAGGGCATGGGAGCCATGTGCAAATGCATCAATCGTCTTCGGTGTGTGAAACAATTGGGCTTTGAATGATTCAGAATTTCTTTCAAGTTTTGAGACAGAAATATCCGTTTGAGCACCCTATGAACTCTTCTATCCTGCTGACCGTCCGCAACTCAAAAAAATAGACCCAATAAGTTTGGGCAGAAAATCACGGCTTTTAAGGGAAAAACCCTAAAAAACTCTTGAAGTTAAAATGCTCATAACTTCACTTCCCGGACTCGTTTACATTGATTGTTTTGAAATTAGGTAAGTGAGAGGAACTCAGATATGTAACTTCATTTGGAAAATTCGGCCTCAAGCTGCTAAAAATAAAATAAAAATCAGCTGCGCCGAAAAACCCTGAAAAAATTTGCAGATTTTAAAAACTTCAATATATTGACTTCTCGATTTCCGTTTGAGAACGATTTTTTTTTCAAATTGGGTGTTTTTAAGAGAGGAACTCGGAATGTAACCCTTTTCTGCAAATTTTGCACAAAATATCTTGAAACTTCAAAATGTACTCTTTTTTCTTGAAAAAATGCATAAAAATAAAAAATATTAAGCCCACAATGGATTTACCCTCATTTGTGGTGGTACAACACCACATACCATACAACCACTTTCGCATGGATCCTTTTGAAGTAGTGTATGGACCGAAGCCACCGTCGATTCTCTCATTCTTACTGGGTACCTCGAAGGTCGAGGCGGTTGACCAAACAATTACGGTGATCCGGGATATTCTTCGTACCCTTAAAGAGAACTTGGTCATGGCGAGAATAATGAAGAAGCTCGCGAGATCAAAATTATTTCGAGCGTCCGAAGACTGTAGAAGGGTCGGTGTTTGCGGCTGCAACCATATAAACAAACTTCCCTCAAGGCTGATCATTGTTAGAAACTGGTGCCCAATTTTTATGGTTCTTATACTGTTCTCAAGCGTGTAGGACAAGTGGCCTATCAATTAGCTACGCGATCGATTGACTACATCCAGGTGTTTCATGTTTCGTAAGCGAAGAAGGTGATTGGAACCGGTGCCAGAACCAACCTTCGAGTTAGCTGAAGAAGGATCCATTTGGCTACAACCGGAGGAAGCGATTTTGGACCGGCGGGAGCATCGCCTGCGTCGAGAGAACCATCAAGGAAGTGCTAGTAGAGTGGAAAGATATGACTCGAGCAAATGCCACTTGGGAAACAACTACAATTCTGCAACAGTTTCCAAATCTCAAGCCAGGGACAAGGTTGTTTTAAAGGACATGTTAAGGTCCCTACTTGGAGCACATAGGTGAATCGGTATTAGGATGTAATAAAGGTAAATATTAATAGCTTCAATAAAATAGAGATAAGGCGGATGTAAGAAGACCTAATAGAGCTTCCGGCTAGAAGGATCTTCCTCTAGTCTTCTCTTAATAGACATATTAGTATAAATAAAAGTCTAGAGGCATATGAAAACCTAGCTTGGAGATTATTGTATGAGAGCGTTGCTGTTGGAGGTTTCCCCTCGAAGAGACGTGGTTTATTTCTATGCGATTCCAAGTGTTATTTACGTTGTTGTTGTATATCGCTACGTGTATTGTGAGTATCTTTGGATATTTTCTTTGTTGATACGTCATTTTCATAATTTCATTTATCTGATGCATATTTTATATGTCACGGTATCTTGCAATTGGTATCCTTGTTAAGTACCAAAGACACGAATACAAAATATCACAATAGATCAAGAATATGAATACAATCACCACACAAGATATATGTGAAACCATATAATAGAAAGCAGAACTTTATTACTAAACCCTTGAGGTAGAACAACACCATACAATGGATCTATTATGGAAGGGATCCTCTCACGTTCACTTGCCTCTTAGAGGGGCATCCTCCCTAATTAGCTTCATCTCCAAACACAATGCTTCTCTTCATGTCTCATTACATTTGAACCCCTTTATATAATGCTACCATCACCTAAGAACATTCTAGAGGAGGAATCTTCTAGAAGTAGAGACTTCTAAAGAGAGTCCTCTTACATTTATTGAAATTACCCATTTATTATATCTAACTTCTGCATAGTGGAACTGTTAATATAGTGGACCTAGTCCACCTTACATAGTGGACCTAGTCCACCTTACATTGAATGACCTCCACTATTATCACTATGGGCCCTCTGGGCCCCCCCACTACCTCTCTAGCTACCTTACACCAAGGGTTAGGTATTCAAGGGTTCTACAGACAAGGGTTTTCCCTGTGCTATAGCTCTCTGATATATGTGCAGGGTCCAACAGTAGTACTCGACCCAATATCTCAAGGCACTAACTAAGGAGGATAGACTGTACCCTTATCCATACTACCCGACTACCCAGGTATGAGAGACTATCTTCTTGAGTGTTGTTCTCAGTGACACTATAGCAGTCAGGTGGCCGATCGGTTTATCTAAAGAGGGCTTTAGGTAATCTAGGCCGATCCGTACACAGGTGTTGTCTGATGCGCTACCACTCAAAGGGGTACCAACAATGGTTACAAGGGTGGCCAACAGATGTGTGCTTAAGTACCACTTGTATTTCCTGCGTGTATGAATCTCTCAACCGCGAGTTTATGCACGTAACAATAGATATCTATGGCTTAAAGACATTGGAATACGTCTCTACCCTAAAAAAAAATTTAACCCATGATTTCTGCTGAGGAAAGTGCTCTGATACCACTTGTAATATACCAACTATAAAATGTATGCAGAACATAAATAAAATACTATTAATGGTAGAATAACAACAATATAACCAGAACATTCACCACAATAACACTGAAATGATATAAGAATAACAACAAAAATAACACTTTAAATCTGAAAGAAATGTTCACGGGCCTCTTCGAGGGGGCAACCTCCAGTTGAGAAAAGATCTATTAGAATAATATCCAAGCTAGGGCTCTCATACCCTCGACTCCTATTTATACTAAAAAGAAGCATCTAGAGGAAGATCCTTCTAGAAGCGGAAGCTTCTATTAGGTCTTCTTACATCCACCTTATTCTATTTTATTGAAAGCCCTTATTAATATTGAACTTTATTACATCCAAATTTATTGTCATACCTATGTGTGGGTTAGGACCCTAACACTTCCTTTCCCCAAGAATTTGCAGCCCTTTTGTGAGAATTGCCTCAGAATTCCCCAATTTGCCTTCCTTCCTCCATCATAAACCCATTATACTTCCCAAGAAGAAGGTTGAGAGGAGAAGCCATACAGAGGTGCACTTGAAGCTTGGTGAAAAGGATCCTAGACCAAGTCCATGGAGCAGTAGCCAACTTTGGTTGTAAGTGATCATTGTATTATCAATAAGAGATGTACTTTTCCTATCCCAAATCATGACGTGTCGAATATTTTCGTTTGATTTATATTTTATTCTAACATCTAACCTTTGATTTATTTATGAAATGCATGCTTTTAGTTTTCTGTTTATCTATCTTTGAATGCAGGCCAACCTTGGGAGGAGGCATGTAATCAACAAAGCTATCAATCACGAGAGGATCATCACCGGACATGGAGTAGAAGTACATTTACCCGATCTTTCTCATTTTTATTTTCTTGTATGAGTCTAGGGTGTGTTTCGGGTAGTTATAAAAGTAGGAGACTTTTAAATGGTTATTGATCTGCCTACATTGTAAACCCTGGTGTAGCCATAGGGGGGGTTTTCCCGCTAGTAGAACTGGTGACAATACTGGGGAAGCCTCTAGGGTTTTAGGGGATTTTTTGGGTGTTTGATTGGTTTTATACCTTTTGAGTTTATGTTCAGTCTGTTGAGTCTTTTAAGGGATTTTGGTCACCTGTTGGTGCCATACCAGTTCTCACT
>SNQJ01S0160273.1:19788-41531 GCA_010110895.2 Picea sitchensis
AGAGGAAGATCCTTCTAGAAGCGGAAGCTTCTATTAGGTCTTCTTACATCCGCCTTATTCTATTTTATTGAAAGGCCTTATTAATATTGACCTTTATTACATTCGAATACATTGATCTACCTATGTGTGGGTTAGGACCTTAACATAAACTAATTGGTTACATTAAGCATAGGAAGGTCACCATTCTTGTTGATAGTTGAAGCACCCGTAATTTTATTCATCGATGCATTGCCCAAGAAACTAATTGCTATATCTATGCCATCAATAATTTTCAAATCATGATTGCCAATGGTGGGTCCATGAAATATGGAGGGCGTTGTGAAAATGTGCATCTCCAAATTGGTGAATACCACATGAAATATCATATGTTTTCTATCGACATGGGAGGTTGTGACATCGTGTTGGGTACAGAATGGCTAAGGACTTTGGGTCCCATTCTCATAGATTTTAAGGAATTAACCATGCAATTCGACCAAGAGGGCCAAAAATATTAGTTCCAAGGCATCACCGTCGGTTCCCCGGAGATCATTAGTTCCCATCGCATGGACAAGCTGCTAAAAAAAGGTCATTCTAGCATTATTTCCCAACTCCATGCCATACAAGCCACCGAGACACCCTCTGTGCTGTAGGACCTCCAATCCATCCTCTCTAAACATCAAGTGGTTTTTTATACTCCCTAGGGACTCCCTCCTTCCTGTGGTGTTCATGATCATTCCATTCCCCTTGTCCCAGGAATCATTCCTCCCGATATTCGTCCCTATCGTCATCCGTTTTCCAAAAAAAATGAAATTGAGAAATTTGTTCAAGAATTTCTCAATGCAAGTCTTATTTTCCCTAGTACGAGCCCCCACTCTTCTCCTGTGGTCATGGTCCTTAAGAAAGAAGGTTATTTGCACACGTGTCCTCACTTCTGCGCCATCAACAAACTCACCATTAAAGATAAATTTCCCATTCCTGTCATTGATGACCTCTTGGATGAATTGAGTGGTGCCCAGTTCTTTACTAAACTTGATCTTCATTCTGGCTACCACCAGATTTGTATGAACGAGGAAGACATTACTTAGACTTCATTTAGAACTCATGAGGGCCACTATGAGTTTGGTCATTCCCTTTGGCTTGTGTAATTCTTCCTCCACTTTCCAAAG
Organism: Picea sitchensis; assembly: GCA_010110895.2. NCBI lineage: Eukaryota > Viridiplantae > Streptophyta > Pinopsida > Pinales > Pinaceae > Picea > Picea sitchensis. Next base: position 20,934 of record SNQJ01S0160273.1, read on the forward strand.
CCTTATGAATCATGTCTTCCGTCCTTTTCTCCATCATTTTGTCTTAGTTTTCTTTGATTATATCCACATCTATAGTAAAACTTGGACAACTCATCTTTCTCATGTGGATCGATTTCTCCATCTACTCTCTCAACACTAAATTTTCCTCAATCAATCTAAATATGATTTTGGCACCTCAGAAGTTGAGTACTTGGGTCATCTTGTTGGTAAGGCCGATGTCACGATGTATCCTAAAAATATTGAAGCTATGCAATATTGGCCTCACCCAAAGAGTCTCAAAATATTGCGTGGATTTCTTGGTTTAGCAAGTTATTATCACAAGTCTGTTAAGAATTATGGAAAGATTACGACACTTCTCACTACTCTCCTTAAAAAGAATTCTTTCAATTGGACTCCAACAACTACTCAGGCTTTTCAAACCTTGAATATGGCCATGTGCACCACTCCAGTCCTAGCCCTTCCTAATTTCACAAAGATGTTTGCCCTGGAATGTGATGCTTCCAGGAAAGGAATTGGTGTAGTCCTTATGCAAGAGGGTCAACCTTTGACCTTTACAAAGAAACAACTATCAGAGCGACATTTGGGAAAATCAATCTATGAAAAGGAAATGTTGGCTATTCTGCATACCGTGGATCTTTGGTGCCCTTATCTATTGGGGCAATGCTTCCAAATTAAGACATATCATCAAATCCTCAAGTATTTTCTGGAACAACGCCTTTCCTCCCCAGAGCAACAAAAATGGGTGAATAAGATATTTGGATATGATTCTGAGATTATTTACAAGAAATATACAGACAATGTGGTTGTTGATTCCCTTTCCAGAAAATATGAAGATGAAGGGTCCCTTTTTTCTCTCTCCTTCATTGTACCAGATTGGCTCCAAGATGTTCGCTAGGAATGGATACACGATCCCAAAAGTTTGCATCTGATACAATGATTGTAGGCCAATTCTCCAGTCTCCCCAGGGCACTCTCGGATCAGTGATGAACTTAGATACAAAGTCCGTTTGTATTTAAGTAAATAGTCACAACTTAAATCCATGGTACTTTCTGAGCTTCGTGATACACCCACTATTGGGCACTCCTGATTTACCAAAACCTATGAACAGGTCAAACATTATTTTTTCTGGGATGGTATGAAACAAGACGTTCACAATTTTATGGCTGAATGTGATGTTTGTCAATGCAACAAGGGAAAAACAGTCAAATCTCTTGGCACACTACAACCACTTTTGATTCCACCTGCTATTTGGCGGGATATCTTTATGGATTTTATTGTCACCTTACCTAAATCTGGCAATAAATTAGTCATCATGGTGGTAGTTGATTGTGTTTCCAAGTATGCTCATTTCTGTGCTCTTCAACACCCATTTGCAACCTCCATTGTGGCTCAACTTTTCATGGATTAGGTCTTCAAGCTTCATGGCATGCCTCATTCTATTGTTTCTGATCATGACCCAACTTTCACTAGCGGCATTTGGAAAGAACTGTTCAATCTACAAGGCACCCAATTGCATCTCAACACAACTTATCATCCCTAGACTGATGGTCAAATTGAAGTTGTTAACAAGTGCTTGGAAACATATTTAAGGTGTTTTGTATCGGAAAGGAAAAATCAATGGGATCAATGGTTACCACTAGTTGAATAGAGGTACACCACTTCTTACCATACAATTACCCACATGACTCCTTTTGAAGAGGTATATGGACAAAATCCACCTTCAGTTCTCTCATACTTTCCAGGTGTCTGGAAGGTCTAGGCGGTTGACCAAATGCTTACAGTTCGAGAGGCTCTTCTCCATACCCTCAAAGAGAATTTGTTCATTCCCCAGAATCACATGAAGCAACAAGAAGATCAAGGTCCCTCTGAATGTCAATTTGTAGAAGGAGATCAATTGTTTCTTCGATTGCAACCTTACAAGAAAAATTCCCTCAAGGATGACCATTGTCAGAAACTGGTGCCCAAATTTTATGGTCCTTATACCGTTCTCAATCATGTGGGACAAGTGTTCTATCAATTAGATTTTCCCAGTCATTCTAAGCTCCATCCTTTTTTTCATGTTTCCTGCTTAAATAAGGTGATTGTAACTAAGTTCCAAAATCAAACCAACCTTCCCGAGTTGGACGAAGAAGGCTCGATTTGGATACAACCACAAGAAGTTTTGGACCAGCGTGAGTGTCATGTGAGTCAATGAACCATCAAGGAAGGGTTAGTCCAGTGGAAAGATACAACTCCAGTAGATGCCACTTGGGAACCAACTACCATTCTGCAAAAATTTCCTCATCTCAAGCCTTGAGGACAAGGTTGTTTTTAAGATGGAGGGCATGTTAGGGACATAACCCCTCACGTAGGTAGAATAATATATTTCCATGTAATAAAGGTCAATATTAATTAGGCATAACAATAAGGAAGAATACGCCAAATGTAAGAAGACCTAATAGAAGCTTCCGCTTCTAGAAGGATCTTCATCTAGATGGTTCTTTTGATAAACATATTTAGTATAAATAAGAGTCGAGGGTATGAGAATTTTTGTCTTGGATATTATTGTAATAGAGTTCTATTCTGATGGAGGTTTCCCCCTCAAAGAGGCAAGTGAACATTTCTCTCAGTAATCAAAGTTCTCTTTCTGGTGTTATTCTGGTATTATTTTGGTATTATCGTGGTGTTGTTCTGGTTATAGCGTTGTTTATTTGCCATTTCTAGCTAATTATTTCTGTTCTACATACTATTTTATATCTGGAATATTACAACAAGTGAGACATCAGGTAATGCGTTGATTGTGGAGAGTAGGGGAAGACAAAAGGAAATAAGAAAGAGCCCGGGGAACCATGGGAATTCTAGGAAGGGAATATCCAAATCCATACTAGGAAATATAGAGTGCTGTAATTATGGGAGGAAAGAACATTTGAAGAAATATTGCAGAGTTCCAAAGAAACAAAGAGATGGACATCAAGAGAAAAATCAGGAAGAAAATGTAACATGTGATGTGTTACAAGATGCTTTGATTCTTTCTTTAGATAATGTTATTGATTCTTGGGTATTAGATTCAAGGGCTTCATTTCATGCCACACCACTTAGGAACTATTTTCAAGATTATGTTCAAGGATGATGAGCCATGTAAAATTGTTGGAATGGGTAAGGTACAAATAAATCAAAATAATGTAAACCAATGGTTGCTAAAAGAGGTGAGAGATGTTCCATATCTGAGAATAAATCTAATTTCAACGGAAGCTGACAAGTGAAGGTTGTATATCTACAATTACAAAAAAGGTGTGGAAGGTTACTAAAGGATCATTGGTTATATAAAAATGAGAAAGGTAGGTACATTGTATTTATTTAATGGTAATATTGACTCTTCTATCTCTTTAGATTCTATAGGAGTGGATACAACACTGTGGCATCATAGTCTTGGACACATGAGTGAGAAGGGGATGTAGATACTCCACAAAATGAATTTGTTGCCAGATCTTCAACAAGTTGATTTTGATTTCTATGAGCACTATGTTTATGGAAAACATAAGAGAGTAAACTTTCTTAGAGTCAGAAAGGAAAATAAGAGTGAAAAGTTAGAGCTTGTGCATATAGATTTATGAGGACCAACTCATGTATCATCTCTTGGTGTCTCTCATTATTATGTTACTTTGATTGATAATGCCACTAGGAAAACTTGGGTTTATTGCATTCAACAAAAATATGATGTTTTTGACACCTTTAAGAAATGGGAAGCTTTGGTTGAGAATGAGACAGTGAAAACGTTGAAGTGTCTCAAATCAAATAATGGAGGTGAATATCATAGCAAGGAGTTTGATATTTATTTTTCATACCATGGTATTTGTAGAGAGAAAAAATGTCCAGGAACACCAAAAGAAAATGGTGTGTTATAAATGATGAACTAGCTAATCATGGAGCATGCAAGGTGTATGAGATTGCATGTAGGATTTCCCTTACAATTTTGGGCAGATGTTGTAGATATCGTTGTTTACTTAATAAATAGAGGGTGTTCAAGATCCTTGGATGGTGGAATTATAGAGGAGGAATGGACATGCTAAAAGGTAAAGGTAAACTACTCATTTATGAATACTTTTGGTGTTTTACTATTGTCCATATTGATAAAGATAATAGAACAAAGTTTGAGGTAAAATCCAAGAAATGTACCTTTATTGGATACATTGTTAATTATTTTGGTTATCACTTATGGGAATACAAAAATCACAAAATCATTAGGAGTAGAGATGATCCAGGTGGATATTGGTGGCCACCCACCTATTCCAATTGGATCCTCTTGACAATTTTTAGTTTAACACATTTCTCTGTAATGCTGACATTTATTTGTAATTGTGGGTTCTGCAATTTTGGGGCTATGCTGAATCCCTACACAACATCCAATGGATATTGGTGGCTTTCCACCTAGTCCACTTGACTTATTTTGGAAGTTTTCATGTCAGTACATCTTTCTGTACTTCGAGGACCATTTTGGGGCTCTAAACAATGTTTTGTTTTGGCTTTCTATAGTCAAACTATAGACAGAGTCAAAGTTTGATGGAATAATGTGTATTTATCAAAAATACCTTTCCAATGGGCTATCACACACCTAAAATGGAGGCCGTATGCAAAATTTATGAACCCATAAAGTTGAGGTACCAACTTACACATTTGGGCCCACATAACTTTTGGTGTTTCATCTCCCAGGGTTAAGTTTCTAGATGTCTAGGGTTTTGACATTCATGAGTAAATTTAAAAAGGCCTCTAGAGCCTCATTGTAATCATTCATCTCAGACAGATGTGCGTAGAAACCACATCTCTTTTCATAAATAACTACCACCATTCGAGCAAGTTGTTTTGAGTTCTGCAGTTTTACAGTTTCATCCTATTTTATTTATTCAATAGAAGTTATTTTTCACTGGATATCTGTGGTTGTTCTCCATATCTCCGAGTTATTGTATTTAGTATGTTATTCATTTATTTCCACTCATAAATCCTGATCAAGAGATGTGATATTTAATGAAAAGGTCATGTACACAGATCAGTTGCAGGGAAATAAACAAGAAAAGGAAAACACATAATACCAAGTGCTTGTTGAAATCAAATAAAATGAAATTCCAAAGGTACTAGAAAATCAAAATGTACAACAATAGGAGCAACATGTACCTCAAACTCCTGTAAGTGTTGTTAGAATATCTACCAGGTTAAATAGACCCCCTGAACGATACTCTCTTTCATTGTTTTATTTATTTGTTGACTCATTCTGGTGAACTAGAAAGTCATGAATATGCAATGCAGGTAGACACTAAAAATGCATGGGAGCAAGGGATGCAATAGGAAATGGAATCCTTGGTAAACAAATAGACTTGGGACTTGGTTCAGTTTCCTACATGAAAAACAGAATTGCATAATAAATGAGTTTACATGTTGAAGGAAGAAGATAGAGGCAACAAACGGTACAATCCCAAACTTGTTGTAAAGGGGTTTGAACAAAAGAAATGTATATATTTTGATGAAATATTTTCTCTTGCTGTTAAAATGACTTTAATTAGGACTATTTTAAGTATTGTGGTAGTAGAATATTTGCATCTTGAACAATTAGATGTAAAAATAACTTTTCTCCATGAGGATTTGGAGGAAGAGATTTATATGCAACAACCACATGGGTATGAGGTCAAAGGGAAGGAGAATTTGGTATTCAGGTTGAAGAAGAGATCATATGGCCTAAATCAAGCTCCAAGGCAGTGATTTTTGAAATTTGACAAGTTTATGGCACAACAAGGTTATAATAGATGTAATTTGGATCACCGTGTTTATTTTAAGAGGCTAGAAAATGGAAGCTATATTATCTTTCTATTGTATGTAGATGGCATGCTTGTTGCAAGGTCTAACATGCAGTATGTGAATGTGCACAAAAGGAAATTAGCTAATTCATTTATGATGAAGTATTTAGGTGCTGTAAAGAAAATATTTGGTATGAGAATAACAAGAGACGAGAAAAATCACAAATTGATATTGTCTCAGGGTGAGTACATAAAGAAGGTGTCAGAGAGGTTTAGAATGGAGAATGCAAAACCAATTAGTACACCTTTTTCCAGTCATTTCAAAATAACCAAGGAAATATGTCCTAAGACACAGGAGAAAATATCATACGAGTCCATGGTCCCTTATTCATCAATAGTTGGAAACTTGATGTGTGTGATGGTGTGCACAGGAATAGATATTGCACATGCAGTGGGAGTTGTGAGAAGGTATATGAACAATCCAAGTAAAGAACATTGGGAGGAAGTAAAGTGGATTATAAGGCATTTGAGAGGTACTACTACTCATGCATTGTTTAGAGGTTCAAACACTATTATATAGGGATATGTTGATTCAGATATGGCATGATATAAAGATAGCAGGAGGAGCACCACATGGTATGATTTTACTGTAGGTGGAACAACAATAAGTTGGATTTTGAAACTGCAAAATGTTGTTGTACTTTCGACAACAAAATTAGAGTATGTTGCTACTACAGAGACTAGTAAAGAGATGATTTGGTTACATAGGTTTATGGAGGAATTGGGGAAACAATAAGAGAAAACCATGTTATTCAGTGACAACCAGAGTGCCATTGATCTTGCAAATAACTCTGTTATTGCACATTCTATAATTTCCCAAAATCCTAAAGGCAAGTAGGCCTATATTGAAATAACACATAGGTAGTCCAATCAGTGTCACCCCAATAGGACACCTCTTTCTATTTAGGAGTATAAGATACTCCCTCCAAGGGAGACGTCCCAAGGCCTAGTTGGTTGATGAAGGGTAAAAAGACCATGTAAAACCCACCCCTCTCTTTAGGTCACTCAAGGAAAGAAATCACTTGGTAAAGTTCAAATGGGTAAAAGGAAATGGAAATGAATGATACCTGTCCTTTACCAATGAAACAAAAAATGTTAGCAATAACCAATGAAATCAATGTTTCAAATTAGTGACTTCAATATAAAAATATGCTACTGAAAGACTCTTATGTGTAGACAAAAGATAGAGTTTATAGAAACAACAACATATCCATAAATTGCAAGTTGTAAATGAAAAAAGGGTATAAAGACTTTGCAAATTCGATAGTACCTTGTCACTCACAATTTCAATATTTAAAATAAGTCAACAAGTGACTTCAATAGGCTGTCAAAACACTTGTAACAACAATAAAATAATAATTATGACAACAACAAAACCACTTCAGAAAGTACTTAGTTTAGACAATTAGATAAACACTTTAGTATATATTGATAGTAACTTGCCTAAGGCAAATGCTGGGTGGTTTTATGGACAAGAAAAGGGGTGTCAAGGGGCTGCAATGATGGATTTAACAATAGTTACAACAACAACAACAACCATACTGCTGCTGCTATAATTGTTGCTACAACGAATAATCCCTAGGGTGATGACACCTAGGTTAGAGAAAATTTATGGGTAGGTTAGCTTAGTTAGTGTTTTCACAACTACTATTACAAACACTATTGCAACCACTAACAACACTAAAAAAATCATCCATAAAACCACTAAACATTTGTACTAAGAAAACTATAATAATTGGATGTTGAAGTAGTTTTCTTATTGTTTCATTATAGTACTTTTATGAAGTGGTTTCTATTGTTGTCATCATCATTAATTAATGTTTTTATAAGTGTTTGGACAATCATTCAAGTCATTTATTGACTTGTATTAATTTTGAAATCATGAGTGACAAAGTATTATCAAGTTTTCAAGACCTTTTATATAATTTCTTGTCATCATAACTTGCAATTTTCAAGATACATTGCTGCTACTGTAATCTCATCTTTATTATATATAACTTGTTCTAGCAACACATAATTTGTCTAAGAAGTCATTAATTATAATATTTAATATCAATGCTACTACTAATGTTTGATGTTTCATTGGTAAAGGGCAGGTACAAACCCACTTTCACTTTACCTTCTCCCTTTAAACTTTACTCAAGTGACTTCTTCCGTTGAGTGATCTAGAGAGGGGTGGATTTTCACCATGTCTTTCTACCCTTCATCAACCAACTAGGTCCTGGGATGTCTCCCTTGGAGTGAGGTTTTCCTCCTCCTAAATAGAAAGAGGTACCTTGTTGGGTTGACAGTGACAGGGACACCTCCTTGTTATGCTAATCCGAGCCTACTTGCCTTTGGGATTTGAGTAAGTACAGATTGTGCGATAACATTATCAACCTTCCATTATAAGACTAAACATATATAGCTTAGGTACCATTTCATATGATCGTTTTTGGAAGATGGACAATTGAAGTTGGAAAAGATACACACTAGCCAAAATATTGCAGACATGTTAACATAGGTAGTAACCAAAGAGAAACTGAGTTCTTGATCAGTTTCAGTTGGCCTTCAAGCATGAAGGTGAAGATGAGAAATTTTCTAGGTCCAAGGTGGAGCATAGTTGAGCAGGTAAAACAACACTGGAGTTGATGTGATAAGTCTCCAAGTGGGAGATTGTTGGTTTTGGAGCTTGATTATCTTCATGATTCAAAGATCTTGTTTGGATCCCATTTCCCAAGGAGGGGGTGTGGGGAGGCTTGTCCCCCAAAATATGGAGCCAAGGGGGTGGAAACACTTTATGTAGTACCCCCCTTGGCGCAAGTTTGGGGGCAACACCCCCGGAGATGATTTTTTTGGGAAACTTTCATTGTAAAATATTGTAATTTCATAGTCAATATGGACCATTCATTATAAGGTCATAAAATTGATGGTAGAAGGTATTTTAGGGTTTTATCCCAAGAGGGAAACCTGTTTTTGTATGAGGGTATTGTATTTCGGCTTAGTAATGAGTGTGAATATTGTATTCTGAAAGAGGAGACTATGAGAAAAACAAGATGAAGTTACAACAAGTGTGTTGTAGGTTGTATCCCTTCATTTGTTGGATAATAATAAAGGAAGGATGTCACAATTTATCTGGTGGACGTAGCCCACATTGGGTGAACCCTATATATCTGTGTCTCTATTGTATTATGTATCTTCTATGTTTTATTTCTGCATTTGTTTTATTTATTTCTCCACGATCCTGTTTTTTCTAACATTTGCAACATGTAAGGTTGGCTATCTGGATTCACTAATTAACTCTCTCAAGGGATAACACTACATGTATGTTTGTAATTTTTAAATCTATGTTGGTTTGAGTTCAATAACAATAAGTTTCCTATCCCTAAATGCATTAGGATTTGGAATTTGGTAAGATATAACATTACATGTACAATGCCTTTATAGATTGAAGGGTAGTTAGCACTATGCCATCATTAGGGTGGGACCCTTTGCTTTGATGATGAATTATCCTTCTTAATGAAATATATCATTGTAACCCATACCTTCAAATATGCATTGATTATATTTAAATGTTCCAAAAAAAAAATGTCCTCGAAGTTGTATAACATAAGGTCACTCGTCATCATCATATCATAAACTTTGTTGCATTCCTAACAGGTTCCTCTATGACAAGACAAAACCCACTTTGACATGTAAAACCCTGAATGCATTTTCCACTTTAAAATGGATTAGAGTTTTGTATTTCAAACACAATATACATCCATGATTACATACAACCATTTCTTAACATTATGAGAGATCAAATCACATTAAAAACCAAAAAAGGAAAATATCATATTGTTGTTTCTCTCTACTTTTGATCATTGATAAATAATTTTTACCTACTATGCCTCCTCTCTATACATCATCATGTTTGTCATTTGACATAAGTAAGGATGGTTCCAAATTAGATAATATGTCAATTTTTTCTCTTTGTAATCTTATCTTGTGCCTTTCTCTTTGTCTTCTGGCTGTGAACTCTACTCCATGCATCCCACGTTTTTCTTTTTTCTCCTCATTGTGAACTTTTCTCTAGTCCTAAAATTGATTCAATAGAATATGGTTTTTGCAGATAGATGAACAATAGATAATTTACATAGATATATATCCTTGAGGATAAGTTACGATAAACACTTACTCCCAATTTTACCTTATATTCAAAATTGCTAAATTGTTGTTTCTTATATCATTTTGAATGCAAGAAAAAAAAAACATTGAACACAATAATTTGAATATACATGGCATCCCTTTGTAGATAAATTTCTCAATCTGTTCCTTCTATTCCCATATTCCCTGCTTTTTATACTTGGTAACGTAACATAGTTTTTTCTTCCTCCATTCCTACCTTTGCCGGTTCTTGATCTCAATCTCTATCTCAATATGTGAAATCCACTGATTAAAGGTAAACTGGCTCTGGTATTTGGTCTTTCGTGATTGAATTGTTCTTAATTTAAGAAACCAATTCTTGAATAAGAACTATACCATAAGACAAGTGTTCAAGATGTTCATGGATAGAAATATCCAATTCACGTGCCTTAATTTGGTGTTGAAGAGCCCTGCGATTTTTATTTTATTTTATCTTGCAATTGATTCTGGAGACCCGAAACATGACTTTGGAGTTTGATGCCCAATCACTCTAGTCTGGCATTGAAAATCCCACCCCTGATATATGTTTTTACATGTTAACAACCTATACCAACCAACACTGCGAGGTATCCCTATTGTAATGACTTATTTTACCACCATTTTTTTTATTTTTTTAAGTTCCATTGATAATTTTATACTTGTATTGCTATACTTAACATATGGTTGATTAAATGAAAAATCTTGTTTGATACACTTGTCTAATTTTCATGGTGATGCCATGACAAGATAAGGACACAATGGCATCCAAAACCATACATCAACTCTATCATCATAACATCATCTCTATCATCATACTGATGGCTATATTTACACAAGTATTCTTTTCATTGCAGGTATTACATTTACTTTACTAGTTATTCTGTTATACATTCATTCATACAATACCATTATATTGCTCATCCTTACTCTTGTAGTTGGCTTCTCTTATGCGCAGGACATTATGGTTCTAAGGATTGGTGGGAACTCATGTTCTGTATGGTAAAATTTTAACTCTTTGTGTATAATAATGCATAAGGATTATAAGTCTTAGAACAACATCTAAAACCCATGGACTAGTTATCAACAATCTTAACAAACCAAATTGAAAGGTTTATATCCATAAAGAAATATGCATATTAACATAATCCTCCATATCTCAATATATGAATAATTCACCAGAATATAACTAATGTAATCTACCTACAATGATGGTTATCGGGTGAATCAATAATTCAATTTTTCATATTAATTATCTCCCCCTAGCCTTCGGCCTTAGGGTCTTTATGCATTACCAACACAACAATTATACCCAACAATTGCGATCTGGCAAGGGAGTACTCCATCACATTGCATCAAGATTTGAGTTAACTAAGATTTCATTGATATTAGATTCCAAATAGACTATGGTTAAAACCATGAAAAAGTTAATAGGCTTCCACAAGGTAAGGATCTCATGGCCACGTTGTTGGCGCCATTAAATTTTTCTGTCAATCCTTCACCTAACCAATACACTAACCTTTACTACATATTGGAATATGAATTCACTTTCAAACTATTAATCTTTCACTATTATTCTATGAGTGTTAGATCCCTTTCTCTTCTTTTCTAGACATAGGGTTTCATTCTTTGTAGATATCCTTTGTATTTTTGCAGTATGTTCTCGAACCAAGGTGATACCATTTAATAAGGAAACACCGGTGATAACACTCTGGATTTCTATAGTCGTCTAGGTCATTGTTATATTTGTTTACTTTTATTTTCTTTTTGTATCTTGAATTTAATATCCTTTCTATGGTCCTTATATTGGTTTTCCCTACTTTTGGGAGTGGACATTTAGTCTTTCAACGTATTCCTCGGTCACACAAAATATTGGGTAAGAAAATAGTTTCTTCACATCTGGTAATTTCATTTTAGTTCGGATATAATGATTATGTATAAATGAATTTTGATTACAACTTTTGTATAGGGTCATTGAAACCCATGGGCTGCAGTCGATTCAAAGCATCATTGTTTCCAAGTACAATAGTCCCATAGCTTACCCATGAAATGTACAAGATTACCATGGCTAAGAAGTCCACCTTGAGCTAAGTGGTGATAAGGGATTTGTGTGTCATAAAATGAAAGTTAGATGGAATCGTTATCTTCCTATATGAGACTTATACAAACTCATTATTGATTTTCTGCTAAGAGTAATGAACAAAACTATATAAATATTATCTTTTTCAACCTATATTATAATCCAAGTGTGAATACTCTGTTTATTGGAACAAATATTTGTGGTATATAACCCGGTTATTATCACTCCTTTTTCAAAGAATGGAAAAACTTATATTTCATGTAAAAGAAATATACATATTACTGTTCATCTCTATATCTAAAATTTCCTTCATTACATTTCTTGTGTTGTCTTGAACAAAATACTTCCAACCTATTTCTATCCATACCTTCTTTTTTTTTACAAAGTATTCCCTGTTGAAATTTCACATATAACAATTTTTTTTTACAAAAAATAGGGTTATATTCTAAGATTAAACTCATTGATAAAATGTTCATCGTGAAACTCATTCATAAAAAAAGCCCCATCATCCATCTCCAATGCCTCCTTGGAAATCCTATCAACCTCTACATTTAATTCACACAAGATGTGATTACAACTGAACCATTCGATGTTTGCAATGAAGTGTCTTATTTGTCTCAAGAGAGGGAGAATCCTTCTAGCCTGACAAAAGGTTGTACCATTTATCTAATTGATTACCACCTAAGAATTGTTGAACACTTGCAATTTTCAGATTTGTAATAAGTCAGCATGGAACAACATTGACCAAAAAGTCGACAACTCCACTTTGTTATTGGCACCTAGACCTAGAGTGTAGCGAATTATGTAGTGATGATTTTTTTTATGAATATCTTTTCCCCAACTCCACATTTTTTAGGGTGTCCCTGACAAGACCCATTGAAAAAACCCCATGGCACCCCTTCCTGATTAAGTGTCATAATCAATTTTTTTTGTTTCTTCGCTTTCTGAACTAGTTTGAATTCACCCACTAGCTTAATGACCAGTCCAACTACAACCTCTTCTGGAATAAGAGTATTTTGAAAAATGGCACTATTTCGAGCCTACTAGAGAAAACAAATGAAGAAAAAAGGCACATATATGTAAATAAGTGTCTCTAGGTTTTCTTTCCACCTTTTAACCCACTATGTTATCAAATCTCCTGGATGCATACCATGTAAATTTAATTCCTTTTCAAGGATTCTCCACATTGATTGAGCATATGGGCATTTGATGAACATATGTTGTACTGTTTTGGCATTTCACTTGCATAGAGAGCATTGATGTAGTCCATACCATCCTTGCTTCAACCCATTATCCCATGTTATTACTTTGTTTTCTAATGTCATCCATATGAGGATTTTACATTTGATTGGGACCGACCATTCCCATACAAACTTCCATCACCATATTACCTCCCCTTCAAAAGATTTCATCGCTAAAAAATTGTAAGCTAGCTTTGCTATGTATATTCCACGTTTATCATCGCCTGACCATAGGAGAGAGTCTTCTTCCTCTTCATTAAGTAGAATAAAATTTGATCTAAGAGCTACAACATAATTTTTCCAGATATCCACCTCATCATCTTATAGCTCCAACATTTCAACACCCTTCCATGTTGAAAAGTCAACAAGAAACACGTGTCTAATTTACTTTTCCCTTAAATAAATTGGACAATAAATATTAATATATTATCCCATAATTACTTGAAATAATTAACTGAAATGGAAAATCAGTTAACTATGGGAAATTTGAGTACAAAAGGTTGGCTGGTAAGACATGGAGGTGACTTGAAGTTGTAAAAAAGTTATAAGTGTAGTTATGAGAGTTGTGAAGTAGTTTAACTCAGTTAAGTGAGTTAAGCCCAATTGTACTAGTTGTAACTGAACTTACACTAGTGAGAATTCAATGAATTAATTATTAATTAATTCACAATCAATGAACTCACATGAAACTGAAGATTCACCATAGTTGACTGCAGCGGAGACCTAGTTGAGATAACAAGTGAAAGGGACAGTTTGACTATCAGTTGTGATTCGAGTGAAGTGCACTCATGCAATCACACATGAAATGGATATGCATATGAGCATGTGCAAACTAGGCAATTCGAATTCATTGTGAGAATTCTAATTGCAGGGATTGAGCAGAGGAGGCAGGCTGTCTAGACACAGAGAATTGACACATGAATTTGTCAATTTTTGCATGACAATGTGAGACGATTGTATTGTACTGAGAGCTCTTGGATGAGAGTTTTGTATGAGATTTTTTCATGATCCATGATATACATAATATATGATAGTGGGGTTTTTAGCTTTATGCTTTCCCTGTAAAATTTCTGTGTTATGTGTTCTTGATATTTCACTTTGTGATCGTTGTTTAATTTCCACAAGAATATTAGTAGAAGTGATTCTATATTTAACAATGGTATAAAATTGTTAAATCAGGAGAATCCAGGAAATACTTAATTTTTATTGAAATTTTACATTCCATTCGCTTCTTCTTAACTTTTCCACATCAACTATTGATGCATCATTTAAAGAGAAAACCCCTTGATTGTGAAACTTATGTAACATAGAGTCTTGGAACTTGTAGTCAAGTCCTAATCCTAATCCCATATCTTCCCCTATTCGAACCTATTTGTCATTTTCCAACACCACATATCAAAAAATTCCCAACCAATGGAAATTCCTCTACAAGAGATTTCCACACTATCGAACAATTTTGGGTGTTTTTTATTTGCTGCCTTTTCCTTTCAATTTTATTCCTCCCCTTTAAATATTTTGAAGAAAAAAATATGCCCCACAACATATCATTGTGGATGAAACACCACATATTCTTGGCTTCCAAAGCTTTGTTGAACCATATCAAATTATTTATGCCCCATCTTCCCATAGCCTTTGGCATGGCCAATTTTTTCCACTTGACCAAAGGATAACTCTTCTTCTAAACATTGCTTTCCCATAGAAAGTGAAAACAAAATTTCCTTATTTTTTGTATGATTCCTTTTGGAATTTTGGCTATGGATTACCAATATATAGGTATACTATTCAATACTAGGTTCAAAAGGACCAATCTTCCTCCTCTCGATAGACATCAATTTTCCCAAAAATAAATCATCTTTTGTATTTTGGTAAAGAGCCATAGCCAATCCCTGGACATATAATCATTGGGTTTTAGCTGGAAACCCAAATACTTTATTCCTTATTCTAAAGGATGACGTGTGAAGGAAAATCAATCATTCAACACCTAAGATTCTATCTCTTTTATCCCATATACCAGGAAAACAAACTTGTGTTGATTAGTCTGCATCCTTGTCGAGGTACAAAATGTTTGAGAATGTTTTTATATACTTTAAATTCCTCCTAAGATCCCAAACCAAACAAGATAATGTCATCAACAAAAATAATATGGGAAAGGATTTCTCAATCTGTGATCCTTATGCATTTTACAAAACCACCACGTCTCTCCTTTTTGATCTAAAGACTTAAACCATCTGCAATAAGCAAGAATAGTAAGAGAGACAGGGGGAACCCTTGTTTGAGTCCACGAGAAGATACAAATCTAGGGGAAGGAACTCCATTAATCAAAATGAAAAAGGAAGGATTTTCTACACAACCCATTATCCAACTTACCATTTCAAGATTCATCCCAAGTTGAATCAACAAGAGTCTAATGAAAGTGCAATTAAATTTATTGTAGGATTTAAAAATATCAAGATTCATGCTACATCATAAAAGAAATAAATATAATTCCATGCACAACAATAACTATCAAGCATGCATATTACAAATATAAATCTTAGAGATAATAATTAATACACAATGGAAATAAATATACAAGCATGGAAACACATGGCAGGGAACACTTATATTTAACATAATGAATCACCAACTTGCTACAGACCAATGACATTACACCCAACCTTCGAAACTGTTGATCCAAGTCTCAACAACAGGTCACCCTCAAGACAGAGCTATAAATCCACAAGGACAAGTTCCAGAGTGACAGTCAACTTCCCAAACTAGTCAACACTTAATCTCCTACGGGTTTCTCAACACACAATAATCCAAAGCACACCAACATGATATCCTCCTCCTTCTAGGTTTTTGTTGGCAGCCAACAATTCTGTCAAATTTTATCATAATAAAAGTCACCACCAAGAGACAAATTTTTTCTATAGCTGCCTCCTCCTTATATTTTCAAACGTTTCCATATTTTGGTTTTGAGGAGATTCATTGGCCTAGATGATTATAAGAGTGTTTCATCTTTAAATCTCTCATCTATTTTGTTTAATTTCATGACTGCAAGCATGAAATTAAAACAAAAGTTTGGCTTGGATAATCATTTTACAGTTTGTGGTTTCTTTGTTTCTGTTGCAAATGAGATTACACCTTGAGGGAATCTATATTTTTAAAAACCTTTAACTTTGCAAGCCTATGTGTTGATCCATCACCATTATGTTTGATTGATTCACTATGGGAAATATAACTTGATCATATCTATGGTTGATTATATGATTTTGATATTTGATATGCCTAATTGCACAAAACCTTGGATTAAAATTTGAAATATGCTTCTTACTCTTACCAGTCATATCGCAATCCTATCACCCTGGTACATGACTTGTGTACTTACAGTTCCACATCATCCTATTTTCTTACATAATTAAGAATATCATTCATTATTAGAATAGGTATCTGATAATGGGTTTTGTTTAATGTTCATTGCACTTAGTGGTTCACAAGCCTAGATGTCCTTTGGTTCTTTGTCACTCAAAGCTCTAATTACCAAACATGATAGCCCCCCAAGTCCATAGGTATCAAGCCTCCTCCGATTTTATAGACCTCTCTCTATTGCTTGTGTATTGGAAAACAAAACCTTCCTCTCATTGCCTTTACTGTGTCTGTGTGATAACACCCATGGCTCCTGTAGTCAGAATTGAACCTAATGGCTCTAAATCCCTTCTTGTCCACGACGATGCCATAAGTGATTTATAGGCACATGGCTAGGAAATTTTCATCTGAAAGTTTGAGGATTATATCCTGGCAGTTGCACAAGCTTTTTCTCAATCGTTTGATGGCTCTAAAGCCAAAATTGAGGATCTACAACTCGAAGTAATCGAGGATTCTATAGCACGAGCTACATGACTGTCACAGGAGGGAGAAAGATGGTTCAAAAACAAAAAATTAGAAGGCGTGCCTTGGATTCTGTTCATGGTCCATAAGAAATCGACATGCTTCCATAAAGGTACATCGATTACTCTCTTAAAACCCCGATGGCATGACCTGCCTCTAATTCTTAAACAGTTCATAACTTGTGAGGGTAGGTATGGCTTAGTGTTTTTGTATCACATCCACCTGTTGATGATTTTCCTAGGGTTCAAGATAAATATGTCTTTCTATCTGTTGATGAGCCTATATAAAATTTCTAAGAATTATCATAAACAGATTTTAAACCCTCTGTCTAGCCTTTTCCACCATGGGCTTATTCAAATTTTTCTGTTGTCGCATCTAGCTCAGAACGAGGATACTTGGGAAGATTTCCTATGTAGGAATAACTTCACCCTACCCGAGAACAAAGTAGAACCTCCTTTGCATTTAAATACGAAACCTAGTCCCTGTAACCCTACCATCGAAACTCAAGGTATTGATCCACATGGAGACCACACGACCACACGACCACTGAACCAAACTCTGTTGCTATGCAAAATCCTTTGGAAAAAAAACCACGATATAATTTTGTTCCCATAAAAACGTTAGAGGAGGTAATAGATGTGTTAAAAGAGAGAGTTTCTCCTGCTCATACTGTTGAGTCTAATCATGGTTTTATTGACAAACCAAATGTTAAGAAAAATCACAAAAAGAAGAAATAGGGTAACTCCGATTTGAGTTTTGTAAACAAGAGACCAGATAGGGTAATATCCAAGACTCTGAGAAATCGACAACAAGATCATCCGAGATCGATCTTAGTGATCGAGGTCGATGATCACTTGACCGATGATGAGATCAATGAATTTATTTCCCGAGAAGATGTGGATAACCAGTGTCTCGGAAATGAAACCGGTAGTGAAGCTATACAATATGATTTTTTTTTTGAACTACCTTCGTTCCTAAAAAATCAAGAAGGCTTCGTTGTCATAAGCCATGATTTGAAGCAAGATACATAAAAGACCAAAGCACCCATTGCAGAGTACACTCAAACTTTGCCTTCTATAGCACATGTACAATGCAAGAATTGTCTTGACTGGGTAGAACGATACTACAGAGACATACCATATTTACTAGCACAGTTAAAACATTTGGCAGCTCTAAACTCCTTGCTTGAAAGAGAAAATCAAGAATTAAAGGCATGCCTTCAGTCCAATGCTGATCGAGAAAGTAAAAGGTTCAAATGAGCCGGTAATGTGATTATCAAGAACACAACAAATTTCAACACTATCATTAACTCAAAATGATCAGATCCTTCTTTGCCTAATCTCTAAAATGGTAAAAATGGTTTTGATTCTCTTTGATTTGATTCTATTGTAAAAATCAAATAGATAGATTTATTTTGATTTCCTTTTCTCAATTTGAGACCAGCTACAGAATCTCATGATTCTGTAGCTAGTCTATTTGTAAATATTAGTTTGTATTGTAATCTAAATTCAATTTCATTTTTGTCATTTTCAGAAAAAATAACGGTTATGATGCTATTCACAAGGAGAAGTAATCATGGATTATGCGTTGCATAGTTTAGTATTTTCTCTTTTTGTTTGATAAAACTATGGCATTTATGAAATTAATTTTGATAAGCAAACTCCTACATGAGTGTTTCTTTGTTATCCTATTTTTGTAAAGCAATCTAATTTTCTGGGATTACTCTCTATCTTGCATGATAAGAGGTTGTTAATCCAAGACTAGTTTAAATAGTAGTTGTGGTTTAGTGTTAAGAGGAACTTTTGGCTGGACTACAGTATGGACATGTGATTTTGAGAATTGATATGGGAAAGCAATTCACCATTGGCTTTAGACCCGTGTGATGCTTATTCCATTGTGTTCTCCTATTACCTATGTATTATGATATATTATTATGGTTGATTTAGCTTTAGCCTTGTCATCATATGGTGTTTCATATTGTTAAATATTTAGATGTTGTCCATAACCTGTCTTTCCATTTTGTATATGTGATCAATCAATTATTTAATTATTATTGAGTTTATTTCAGATGTTAAATGATTGACAATATCAATATGTAGAATTGAGTTTCCCTTTGTTCTCAGATATTGATCATCTTAAGATCACAAGATTATTTTTAATCAATTATCTTCCCGTTGTTATTAATTTACTCTAAATATCAAACACTTCTTTGAATTGATTATGGAATTACTAGTATTGTTCCGTCATAGTTTTTTCTTAAATACAGGACAAAAAGGAGCTCAAACAACACAGAGAGATAAGCTTAGTTTTGTTGATCAACTACATGTTAGTCTCTCTGTTATTTAATTAAATTATTTATTAATGAAACGATGATTGCATTAATTAGCTTTGTCTATTTATGTGTCGTTGTTTCAATTGTATTTGCTTGATTAGTTTAAAATATTTAAATATTCAAAAGACAAAAATATTTTTGTTCTTTCTTTATCTTAGTTAGAAACACTATTGTGAACATTCATTTCGCAAGATTTCAAGTAAACCTTGCAAGTTGTATATAGATTGTTTATAATCATTTGTATATATTCATGTTTCTATTTGAACACTTGTAGTTAGTATATATATTGTTAGAATCATATCTTTAAATTAGTTTATTTCTTTTATTATTTTTAGGACTTTAGTTGGCTAACAGAGCCATTAAACCCATCGAGTCAGTTCATTCCAAACAACTTGGGGTAATTAGACAACCTCGGTTCGGATCTGAACTTCCAGTTGACGGTGTGTCATTTACGCCCGTCAATAGGTTCCAATGCATCTGGTCAAGAATATCCATACCGAGACTCTTAGGATTTGCAACAATGAACAAATTTTTACACATGCCAATGCATCTCATGCATACATGCACCAATTCATGGCTGGAATACACTAGTCGCTACTAGAGCCAACAAGAATGGCTTCCCTAGCAATTCGTCCCCATGTCTCAAACCAAGAATAGGAAAATGAGCGAGGAATAATGAATGAAAAACAATGAATGACGAGTGAACAAAGTGAACCCCCAAACATCCCATAGGAGGTGTTTATATAATTACACGAAATCAAGAACAACATGGCCTCCCCACAAGAAGCTCATGTAACCACTTTTCTCAATTAAAACAAAGACGGGTAAATAAAATATAATAAAAAGACTTAGCTCCTTTATCCCCCTCTTTTCTGGAATCATAGCCCCTTATAACTCTTGTCCTTGTCCATCTTGCAACCAACGCTGTATTTTATTGTTTGCATGATCAAAATATTACATTTTCTAGGTACTCTGGCCCCATTTAATTTCTTAGGAATTACATGTTAGTCAACTGAGAGGGGGGGGTGAATCAGTTGTTACCGTGCTTAAACAATTATGCTTCTTTTAAACTCTTTGCCGAGTCACTAAATGATGATCACAATAATG
>SNQJ01S0160274.1:0-21743 GCA_010110895.2 Picea sitchensis
AAAATTATCCCTTCCTACAAAATTCCACAATGTGAATGTAAATGCTAAAATAAAAGGATGACAAGAAAAAGGAATCCTAAAGGGGAACATTGCCAACAAGAAGACAAAATGAGGGAGAAAGAATGCTATGGATGGGGAGTTGAATACATGAGAACACCTGACCTTTCAGTTCCTCAATGTAAAGCTTGTGCTACCCATAAACCCATGCACAATGACTAAGAAGGGGTTATTTGGCATAGTAGTGAAGTAATGTTGAGTAAATTTTGGTGATGTAACTTGCTATATGTTTTAGAGAGAGAAACTATTGTAATTTTTGCAATTACCAAGAAATAAATATTTAGCATGCCCATTCATTGCTAGAGTTTTTCCTTGAAGTTTCTCCTCGGTAAATATCGTTGTCTATTGTGTTTAATTAACTGTGTGGTTGAGATTTTTGTATAATTGCTTCATTTTGATGTATTCCTATGTGTTTTCCACTTAAGATAAATGGAAAATCTTGTGAACAATGATCTCCCCAAGTTGGTCTAATGGAGAAAACCCTTTTTCCATTGTAGACCATTTGTATCATTGCCAAAGGACATTGACAGATTAGGGAAAAGGAATATCAATTGTATTTTCTTATTCCAACCAAATATTTAAATTGTTATTCTAGAAATCAACATGTAGTCTACTCACTATCCATCATTTGAGTCATTGAGGAACCACTCAGACTTCACATTATATGTCATTCACATTTTTTCAATTAATTAAAGAAACCACAAATCCAATTTCCCATTTGATCCTTTACAACAATGTTATTGTTCTTGTTAATATGTTGTCTTATAATTACCTCATTTCCTTGCTTATGAACACTAGTTATCAAGTCATTGCCCCTTAGCAAATTGGCGTTTGAAAAATATATGCATATGCCCTATTCAAGCCTTATGTTATTGTTGGATGTATGGGATGACCTGGGTTCTACCTTAGTTCTCCAACAAAACCCTGGAAACCATCGGCCCCTCTGGTAAACCAGAAGAGAACATTGCACACAGAGTGCACAACACAGTCTCACCCGAGATGGCTTATGGGTGATCGCATGACCCAAGTCTCTGTAATCATGGAATGGATTGGGGATGTTCTACTTCTTCTACTCTTACTTTACCATGCATCATATTATACCATTCATCTAGATATAACATTTATTTCATTCTTCATTATCAGTAATGCATGCTACAAAATACTATTCTATCCATTCATCATTCATTCATAGTTACAGAAAAAACAAAAACATCATTCAAACACATCAAAACACATGATTTTACCATGGTTTACCCCCCCTAGGTTACGTCCACAAAGATCTTCTACTTATTTATTATTCTTCATCAAAAAGTTAGCGTTGCATGTGTTACATCAAAAGGGTGCATTTCGAATGCACATAAGTGTAGTGGTGAGGCGGACCAGTGTCGCACCAAGCTCCACAACTTGCGACCTCACCCTCAGTTATACTCCATAAATCTCCATTAGCTCCTCAGCTATACAACCAAAACTGATACTTCAACCCAAAACATATCAAAGACTCAAGACTCAAAAAGGTTCTCCAAGACAGGATCTTTGTACATGAGTTCTAAGATCTCACAATCATGCCCCTAGCTACCTAATACATCATTTATTTATATTACAAAAGGTGGGTAAAAACCCTTACATCATACTCCAAAACACTAATTCTTACTGGACTCAACTTGTCCATATTCTTACTACCTTCGTGCGCTAATCCACAATTCTATCGCGCTACTTTTCCTTAGTTCTAGCCGCGAATTGCTTACTTGGTCCATTATGCCTCGTTTGATGTGCTATTTCCTCAGATTTTTCTCCCAAAATAGGCTGCTCCCACAGGCCCCCGACACTAACATGTGGCTTGTCCCGAGGCACTAAGGTAGTGTGTGCCTCCTGCACCGATTTCTCCAATGCCTAGAACTTCTTTGTGAGTGCATGTACTTGAGTCTTCTCTTGCGCACTCTTTTTTGTTAGGGTCTCCACAACCTGCACTGTTATGTGCTCCATCAGCACTTCTTTAATTTCTAAATGCACCTGTTCTAGTCTGCCTTTCTCTGTTTCCAAATTTGCTATCATATTCCCTGCTTTCTCCTGAAGTGGCTCCAACTGATCCTGTCTTGTTTGTTTATCTTCTTGGATTGTCTTCAATTCTCCTTGCAATTTTTTCATCTTCCGCACGGTCGTCATCCTCTCTGATATAGGCATTGTATTTTGTCTTTGCTTTAAATATTGAAATGTGGCCTTCAAATTCTCTTCCCTCTGATCCAATTGTTGGATTCCTTTGTCCTCTGTCAGGCTCATCCATATCTATGCATAAAGCTCTACTACTTCTTTTACTTCTAATGCAATACTATCTATTTATTATGTTTCCTGCTTCTCCCTCTCTGATCTCACCTTTGGAGGGGTAGTTGGTGTCAGCGTGCCAACAAATTCTATTATATCATGTTTATATCTCTCCATCGTCTGCGCTATTATTTTTATCTTTTCTTCCACGCTGAGCTCTCCTTCTAGTGTGTTGTCTGGGATCGTTTGGAAGACTTCCTCAAGTCTTTGCTCTAGCTTGTTGCGTGTTGTATTTCTTCCTCTCGTTCGATCTGCACTTCTTTGAGGATTGTCTTTAGCACCTCCCTCTCTTCCACCAATGTTATTAACACAATCAACCATGAGTAATGGAACTATGTTCCTAGATCTTGCGCGTCTTTGCAGTCATCCAGAAACAAGTTCAGTAAGAATGGATCCCAACTCAGTAGGATTCCCTTCGCTCATTGCGCAACTGTTGTTATTACTCATGTGAGTGCCTCATCCTTGCGACATTTCCTTAGTAATTTTCAAGCCATGAAATTTTCTACGAGCATTGTCACTGGTTCACTGATCCTTTTTATAATGATCCCCCTGGATCCTCACTTTTTTCCATAGGTTTTCTTCATTTATTCTTCCAAGGCTTTATCCTTGGTCTTGTCATCCAGATACTGCATTAGTTTTTCTCTGTCCATTGGGAAACCGGTAATTTCTGCGATCAAGTTGAAATCTATTGAGACTGTCCTATCCATCCAAAGAAATCCTTTGTGCACTATTGCTAGTAATTGTTTAACGTAGTTATTTACGTCCTTACCCCTTCCAAAATGTGGGATCTCTAGCAGGTTCTTTACACTTGTGTTATATAAACTTGTTATCCATTTTTTAGGTTCTAGTATTGGGTCACCCGAGGGATCTGTGCCCTTACTCTCCATATACACTTGTTCTGTGAACTCGGGAAATTTGTCTCTATATTTTACATTATGGTCCACATAGCACAATTGATCTATGCATCCTAGCAAATGTGGTAAAACCTTCACTCCTACTAGTATGCACAGTAACACGGGTTACCTCTGGTTGGTTGCGTGGTGACCCATGGATTGTTTGTTTCCCTTTCCCCTTTTTTGGCTCCCTTGAGGGCCCTACCTCCTAGCACATTTTCTCTTCCTTTTCCTCTTCTGCACCAGACTCCTACTGCTCCCTGATCTCTTAGATTCATATTTTCTCCTACGACATTGGTTTTGTGCCAAATTGAACCCTTGGCTCATCAGACTCAGTTCTTTCCTCATCTACTTCATTTTTTGGTTGGACTATTTCCACACTAGGTTGTTGTATCGTGTTTTTCTCCTTTGTCATGTTATGTGGGTCAATCTTCATTTGTTTTGTTGTAGAGGATGGCTCCTACTCCTCAACCATTGTAGGGCTCATTGGTTCGATGACCAAAGAAGAAATGGCCTCCACATTGTTGGGACCTTCATTTTTGGTTAGAAATTGCGCAAGGAAGACTACAGTCCCAATTTTGGTCAAACGTGAGTTGTGCAAGCTACAAAGGAGTTAGACAGTGGAGCAAGCAAAGAAACAGAAAACGGTTGCGAAAAGGGATAATGCAATACCATCAAGGCAAAGGAAGTTACAACAGAACAAGAACAAGAAAGCATACGGAGTCTAAATCCAAAAGATCCCACTCAGCCTATATGTATGAGACGCATATGATTGTAAAAGGGTTGGTTGTTGGTTGTTGTTGGTTGTTAGGTTTTTTCATAGAGGGTGTAGAAAGCGTAGACAAAGTATAATTCTACTCCATGTAGGTTTTGTGATTTTAATTTGTATACATTTTGGAAAAAGGGTAGATAGAGCTCTGGGGCATGAGTCCGGACCCAAAAGTTTGTAACAGAGAGATGGTTGTATCTGTGAAATTGTATATGAGAATATATTTTGATAATATATATGGGAGGACCTGAAATTGTGAAATATTTTGTGTATATCTTTGTTTATAATTATGAATCGTCTATGTACTTTACTTCTTTTTATATGATAATATCAATGTGTTGTCTCTGTTTACAAATGATATCGCAACTTTATTTTATTTATTTCCAGATATGAATGAGTTCAGATCTATCCTTTGGTTAGTCTGTCTTGTGCAAGGTTATGGTGAATCTTGAGATTCTAGAAACCTACCTAAGTATTCTCCTTGCCCCTCCATATCTTCCTATCTTGGTTGCGCTTTGGGTGAGACTTCTTCTCTCGGGAGGAGATGAAAATTCCAGCGCTCTAGACTACTTGGTACCTTTTGTTGGTAACTTGAGAAGGACCTTGGTCTGATCAATTCCGCACCAAAAAAATGGTTATGTTTCCGGGACCTGCGTTAAAAGGGAACCTATAGGGAGAATGCTTCCGCAGATTCACCGATCCGATATTCACCAGTGGTGGGAGAGAAATTGTGACACCTTGATATGTAAAGAAGTGGAGCTAAGAGGAAAATCTATGAAAGATACACGGGAGATTGTCTTCTACTCAGAAAGATCGAGTGACCAGTACGAGATATTTTGGGTTAAATTTATGGAAGATATTTTCCCTAGATAGATAGGCTCCAAGAAGATCTAGAATTCCAAAAATGGGTGAAGAAGACCTGTGCTTGGGATACAAAAAAAGATCACAACATTTCATCGGCTGGATCATCCGCTAACGTGAGCGGTCGATTTCTGGGTCAATACAACATTAGAAGGATACATTATCGAGTTTGCAGCTGAGAATAATCAATATTTTTCACAGGCAGAAATGGATTTCAAGAAAGATGCAAGGGGAATACTGTTGAGAGAAATCCCCCTATGGATTAAGGTTTTCTTGACGGAGGAGGGGATGTTAACTATGTCCCCG
Organism: Picea sitchensis; assembly: GCA_010110895.2. NCBI lineage: Eukaryota > Viridiplantae > Streptophyta > Pinopsida > Pinales > Pinaceae > Picea > Picea sitchensis. The sequence goes on from SNQJ01S0160274.1 coordinate 5,206, forward strand.
ACTGAGATGGTAGTGTAAACACCCTCGCTTGGGGTGGGGTGAGTTTGGGGTGGATTCATGGCTTGAGAGAGGGGAGAGGGTTCTTTGAAAAATGGGGGAGCAACAAGAAATGGACTCAAAGGATGAGCGAGCCTTGAAAAGAGTCACCATAGTTGAGAAGTGGTGTCATGGTAAGATAAAGAAAGCTGTGAAACGGTCTAAGAAGTTGTGGAAAGAAGTTGAACCAGGAGAAGTCAAGGAAGGACAAATGGAATAATTGAGAAAGATGAGAAAACGGGAAAAACTAGACAGCCAAAGATTAAATGAGAGAGAAGCACAGAGAGAAAGAAGTGCCCAAGAGGGTAGAAAAGAAGAAGAAGGTGTAGAAGCACAGAAAAAGGAAACTGGCATGGATATTAAAGAAGAGAGAGAAGGTTCAGCCTCGATGCTAGGAAAGATAGGGAATCCTACTGAAGAGACTGCTCTAGAGGATGAGAACAAGGCCCCCTAGATCAAAGAAACCCTCCCCGAAGCCAGTGGCACCATCCCTAAATCACCCATACCCCAAGTGTCCTTTATACAAGTGGTGAATTCTATATTACATTCTTATGTTATTCATGTTCCATTACAGTCAGTTAGTTAGTCACAAATGGGAAGCGTGAATATTGGGAGGATATTGGGATCCCCTGGTAAATCACAACCAGGACCATTAGGTTTTATCTTGGTAGAAGTAGTAAGATCAACAATGGCTAGTAACGTGGGAGGTTCGATTAGTCGATACCCAGAATTCTGAGGTAAGGGAGACAAGGATTTTGAGTAGCATTGGTTCTTATGTGAAGCAATATGGAGGTCCAAAGGGACTCTGGATGCAAATAAATTGGTAGAGTTCCAGACTACCTTGAGAGGTCGTGCTCTCAAATGGCACATGAAGGCCATTGAGCTAGGAGTACCAGGAGTGCAAGGTCAATCGTTCACACTTGACCAAGTACAGACAAATTTCATAGCGAAGTTTAAGCTACCTCAATCAAAACAACAAGCTCTCTTTGAGTTGCATGAAATTCAACAAAGGGAAGGTGAATCGGCTTGGGAATATAGACAGAAGTTTAAAGATGTTATAGGGAGGTTAGTGCATCCAATTCATGAAGAACATCAAAGAGAATGGTATATCCGGGGATTTCTACCTCTAACACAAATTCTGTTAACGCAATAGCGGATAGCCACCTTGACAGATGCCTTGGAACAATCAATGAAGATTGAAGCCATGGAAAGATATCTGAGGAACCTGAGAGTGACAAGACCCCCAACAAATGAAAATTTGGGGCAACTGCAAGGAAAAATATCAGTGCTTACAGAGAAGATTCAAGAATTGACGATACCCAGACCAGGATGAACGCATGTCTGGTGTACCAGATGCTACACAGAAGGAAATCTCATGAACAAATGTCCATGAATGAGGGGAATGGGACCTCCTCATAATCCAATGGGACCCTCACCAGGACCAACGGGAGGAGTTGTGCAAGTATCCGTGAATTTACCATTCCATACACCAACCCCATATCATTCTTTTCCAGGTAATCAAGCATTGACGTCAGTTGAGTATTGTGATATTTTCTGAATCCATGGGCATGGGCCAAGACAGTGTCCCATTATTCAGAAGTATTCAACAATGCGGCATATCGTGCATTGTTATTTTTTTGCATATACCACACATGATACAAATCAATGTAGATAATTGAATGCGCTTGCCGACAGAATGAATTGAACATCACTAAGGGTGAATGAAACCCCTCAAGGACTGGGAAGAGGTCGAGGAGGTGGAGCTGGAGGAGACTTTAGAGGAGGAATAACCAGGGGAAGAGGACCAAGTAGATGCTACAACAGTGATGAGCAAGGCCATTTGGCTAGAGATTGTCCTCACCCAAGGCAGCCATGGTGTTCTCACTGCAGAACCAATGGGCACAGAACTAAAGACTGCCCAGAGCTAATTGTGAAATGGGAGGATCGGGTACGCCAACAAGGAACTAATCTTATAATTTTAGAGATAAAGAGAGTTATTAAAGGACAGCTACCCAACTTTATTATTGTTACTCAAGGAAGGGCAAATACTGGTGCAGATGCTGATAATTTACCCCAGATTCAGAAAGCAGCACTGAAGGAGGACAGGTATGATCCTCTGAAACATAATCTATTCTTTAAAAATTCAATAGAATTATTTCAGAGTATCCTTGGCCTTGATATGTAAGAAAAACCCATTCAGCCTATTGTTTACCCTAAGATCGCACAAGTCCCTACTTCACCCCCTGCACCCCGAAACCCTGTAATTCTGATGAGACAACCTAAGCAGCCATAAAGTGTAGTTGACCTTTGGTTTCAGCTATTTTCTAATATTCTTGGGAATGACCAGCTAACAAAAAAGTTGTGCAATGTCCTGTACATAGTCCTAGGAACTGAAGAATCTCCAGAAAATAGAATAATGACTAGTCTTCCTGAGAATAATACTCAGAGAGTGAAGAGAAGGAAAATACGAACTGGAAAAGAGTTTAGATTAGCATCCCAACTAGATGAATTTGAAATTAAGGATGTTATGTTAGATCTAGGATCCGATGTTAACATACTGCCTAAAAAGACTTGGGAAGCTTTAGGGAAACCCTAGTTGACATATTCCCCAATCCAGTTAAGAATGGCCAATCAGTACTGTATTTTTCCAATAGGAAGACTGGAGAATGTGGAAATAGATGTTGCGGGAGTGAAGATTGTAGCTGATTTTGAGATGATCGAAATCATGGGGGATAAGGACCCTTATCCTAGGCTACTTGGTATCGATTGGGCTTACGATAAATATGTGGTGATTGACCTAAAGAAAGGCACTATGACATTTGAGGCAGACGAAATAAAAGTGGTTCAACACTTGGATCTATATGTAGGCCCTCGATCCACGGAGCCAACAAACAACAATATGGAAGGAGAAGACTTGGATCAGCTATATGTTGTAACAACAGGAACGAGAGAAGACCACATAAATCCTAATATTGATGGATCAGTAAGTTGGAGAAGCATACAATCGGCGGACAAAGATTCAGAACTGGCATTTGACAATTGGCAGCAAGGTTCATATGAAATGTTTTCAAGAAGTTGTGCAACTTTCGGAGCAGCTATATGGGTTGGAACCGAGGTCAGAGAAAACTCGATATAGAATGGTACCTCAGAACTTGATAGCTTTTTGGTCATCATGGAAGAGAATATAGTGGAGGATCAAAAGATTTCATTTTTGGACTTAGCCCTCCAGGACACCCCTGCTAGATGGTGAACTAGTCACAAAACCTAGATTAAGAATTGGGAGGATGTGAAACAAGATATCCGATATAGATTTCAATATAAGGAGCAGATTTCCAAGTTGCGCAACTATTCAATGGACACTCAGATCCTAAAACACATATTGAACAATGCATGAGACAATGGAAAGTTTCGAAAATACCATATCGCTTGTGGGTCCAAGTATTTCCCCATTCACTAGGTTTGATTCTGAAAGCTTGGTACATGCATGAAAAAACCAGAAGATAGACCAGCGACTGGCACATGTTGACAAATCAATTTTGCAAGGAATTCTTTTTTACAAGTAAGTACCATGAACTTAAGATAGTCCTACAAAGAATTAAAGAATCCCTTTTTTCGATGTTGGTGAACGGAAATCAGACCTAGTGGTATGTGCAAAGCATAGCCAAGCACTTCAGTCTAACCTTAACCTAAACTCAGACAAGATACATATAGAATGCTATAAAATTGAGAAGGATTTGGAAAACCCGGATGATTTAGAAGAATTTAAAAACTTAGCCATTATGGAAATAGAAGGAAGCAGAGAGATTCAGACCACCATACCCAGCTAGACTAACGGTTCTTATAATTATCCATTGAAATTGTGCAAAGTCAACATAGGAACTATAGAGAAACCTAAGATAGCTATGGTGGGAGATTAATGGGATGAGCAAACTAGCCAAGAAATACATAGCCTGTTGTGGGAGTATGAGGACTTATTCCCAAAGACATTTTCAGAACTAAAAGGGATTAAAGGAGCTATGGGAGAGATGAAAATTGAACTAAAACCAAGATCAAAGCCTGTAAGGCATAGACCATATCGCCTTAATCCTAGAGGGAAATAGACAAGATGATGGAGGCTAGAATTATTTTTATGGTGGAAGAAGTGGAATGGGTTATCCCACTAGTCATCCAGAGAAATAAAGGAATAGAGGACATTAGGGTCTATGTAGACTACAAAAGACTTAACTCTGCCTATGTGCATGACCCTTTCCCAACACCTTTTACTAATGGGGTGCTAGAATAGGTTGCAGGGAAAGAATCGTACTCATTTACAGATGGATTTTAGGGGTATCACCAAGTGAGGATTGTTGAAGAAGACAAAAATAAGACCACATTCATAACAGAATGGGGGTCATTTGCATACAATGTGATGCCCTTCTGCCTAAAGAACGCCCCTGCAGTTTTTTCCCGGATTGTAATAGCAATTTTTCGAGAATTTATTCACAAGTTTATAGAAGTTTACATGGATGGTTGGATGGTCTACAGTATTCTCAAGGAACATGTAGCGCTACTACGTCTGTTGTTTGATAGATGTAAGGAATTGCAAATATCCTTGAACCTCAGGAAGTGTATATTTTGTGTGCCACATGGAAATTTGTTAGGGCACATAGTATGTCGAGAAGGGGTTCTGGTAGACCCAGACAAAGTTGTGGTTATTGTGAACATGCCACCACCTATGAGCGCTAAGCAGTTGCACTCCATGCTAGGGAATACATTGTACTATCACATGTTTATCAGAAGGTATGCAAACATTATTGCAACCCTGGAAAATCTACTAAAGAAGTTAGAAGTGTTCTAGTGGACACCAGAGTGTGATAAATCATTCGACATCCTAAAGGAAAAGCTCATCACAACACCTATCATGATATTTCCGAACTAGGAAAACAAATTTCACATCCACTTAGACACATCAGGTATTTCTCTAGGAGCCATCTTAGCACAACCAGGAGATGAAGCCATGGATCATCCTATCTATTTTCCTAGAAGGAAGTTGTCGCAAGTTGAGCCCAACTATACAACCACGGAAAGGGAGGGTTTAGCTATGATTTATGCCTTGCAGAAGTTTAGAAATTACTTTTTAGGCTCTCATTTTAAGTTCTTTACTGATCATTCTACGTTAAAATATCTAGTTAACAAGTTTGTCCTGGAAGGAAGAATTTTTCGATGGTTGTTATTGTCTTAGGAATTTTCATTTGAAATGATCATTAAACCGGGAAGATGCAACATGGGGCCTGATCACCTATCTAAATTAGAGTCAGGAGAAAGTGGTGGAGCAGTCGACGATCATCCCTCAAATGCAGACCTGTTCCGGGTTGAGGCCATACCAGAATACCTGGAAGACATAGCAGTCTTCTTAAGTACAGGGGCTTGCCTAGAAATGTACTCTGCAACTCAAAAACATCATATGGTGGTTAGAGCAGTGGAATATCAATTGATTGCAGGGAAATTATATAAGTTGGGTCTAGCTATCATCCTCATAAGGTGTGTCTTAGATCACGAAAGGAAAGACATATTGTGGGGGTGCCACAGTGGAGTTGCAGGACGCCATGTTGGAGGAAAGGCCACTGTGTAGAAGGTCCTCCAAGCTAAATTATGGTGGGCCACTCTCTTCAAGGATGCAAAGGCATATGCTAGATATTGCAACGTCTGTCAAAGAGTGGGCAAGCCATCATGATGATATGAATTTCCTCTTCAGCCAGTTCGAGCTCTGCAAGCATTTGAGAAATGAGCAGTTGACTTCATTGGGTTGATCAACCCCACAGTTAAGCATTCAAAGGCTAGGTATATTATTACCACAACTGATTACCTTACATAGTGGGTGGAGGAAGCAACTATTCAGGATTGTTCAACCGATACTACTACTAGGTTCATTTTGAAAGTATTATCACTCAGTTTGGATATCCTAGGAGTTTGACCAGTGATCAGGGAGCTCATTTTATCAGTAATACAATAGAAAATATTACAACAGAGTTCTTGATCCAACATCATAAAATTAGCCCCTACCATCTGCAATCCATTGGCACAGTAGAGGCATTTAACAAGATTCTGGAGAGAGGATTAACGAAGGTTTGTTTCACAAACAGGGAGGATTCAGATGACAGAGTCCCAACAGTTTTATGGGCTTACAGGACAACCACAAAGAAACTCCACAGGTATACTCCATTTCATCTAGTCTATGAGAAATAGGTTGTGGTACCTACAAAATTGATTACCCCGTGTCTATACATTGCGCAAATTACACACATGTCGAAGGATGAATCAGTTGCCCAGAGGCATATGGAATTGCAAGAAATTGAAGAGACCAGATTTTTAGCAAACTTTCATCAATCAGTTGAGAAAGAAAGGCAGAAAGCTTGGCATGACAGACACATTAATATTAAATCATTTGCGCAAGGAGATATGGTTCTACTTTACGATAGTCAGGACCAGAAACATCCAGGCAAGTTGCGCATGCATTGGTTGGTACCATTTATAGTTGCAGAGATTCGACCTTCTGGCGCAGTCAAACTCATGCAACTGGATGGTATACTTCAGCTAGGATGGGTGAATGACGCTTTCCTAAAGCCCTATATGTCTCAGAACTGAGCTAAAACATTGTTTCTCTAGTCCAAAGGAGCATGTATAGTAGCTAGATTTGATTTTGCAATTTCTTTGAATACAGTTAATAAATTCGAAGTGTGCATTATTGTGCCACAACATGTATTTCATTTTTTTTCCATCTAAGTGTTGTTTTGATGTAGAACTACTTACTTAGCAGTGTAGGATCAGAAGAGCCACGAATATATTAATGACACTCATTAAATGTGATGGGGACCCCTTTGTGGTCGAAGGGAGAGCGAATCCGGACACAATTCTAGTCCATGTGCCACACGAACCCAGTCCAGTCATAGCCTTTATTACCACTACAGTAACCCGTCTAAACTCTGTTAAACCATAAATACATGATACGCGAAGATGTCATCGGTATTCATGCCAGGATTCTCATTCGTTAAACGGTAAGGTCCGGAGTCATCCACATCCCTGACCAACTTGCTTAGTAAATGCCAAGATCACCAAATAGATTTACCCCATTAAACAGTCCCATCGGACAACTCAGATCCAAGTTGCATCTATAGGGTTAATGATGAATAGCCTCAGTAGTTATTACAGAACTTTTCAGTTAGGCCCGAGTATAAGGTTTTGCGAACTCGGTGTAAGACGCATTATTTCCCAGAGAGAACTTAACACCCTAGGAATTTTGAATTGTGCTCAAGCTTGTGCAATCCCTCAGCCCTCAGTCACAATCCCCAATCCTAGATAGCTTGTTGAAGTTTGTTGGTAGTTCAGAATCACCATGCCGAGAGCTACAAGGGGTAGAAGTGCAGTTTCTAAGGATGTAGTGTCGGATGAGCCCTGTGACCCCCCGGTCGATATCGTGGGTGATCTCAAAGGAAAGGTCGAGCAAGTCAAACTCCTCTACCTCGACCTGATAGACCAGATTTTGTTCCCACAAATTAACATCGATGTCTTATGGAGTGTCGCTCCGGATGAGTTGGGAGGAATGCATTTCGTGCCAAATCCAGAGTTCATCAACCATTTTAACTCCACTATTATGAATCTCATGAATTTGCTAGTTTTCGAAACTATTGGGGAGGTTGTGAAATGTACCAAGTTCCTCATTAGCAGGGTACACGACAGAATCTTGTGGTTGGATAGAATATACCCAATTCATGCGGAGGACATCCATCATCTTACTGGATTATCCATAGAAGGCGAGGATGTATCCAAAGGATTTCAGGGTCCCAGCAAGCATGGGAAGAAAAAGGGAGAACCTAGTTTGTATGAATGATTTCATACATAGAGGGGGGGCGCACAGCCAAAATTGACCCCATTATACCCGAGACAGTCGAAACCACTTGCTACATAATTGTTAACAAGGTCATGCGGTCGTATTACAAAGGAGAGTGTACATTGGATGCCCTATCAGTGGAATATTTTTGTGCCAATGGAGTTGTATTCAACTATTGCATTTATTTACTGGAAGAACTCCTGGTGGCTTGCGAGGAAGCTCAAGAAAAGTGCGACACCTTCACTTACGGGTACTTTTTAGTTGCGTTCACCATGTTGAAGTGGACTCCACCCACAGGAGATTGTTATCGCCAGAAGATAAGGGGCGGTTGGCAAAGATGTTTGAGCCTTGGAACTCAAGGTCGAACTCAGAGAACACTACCTTCAACAATACATCATTCTCGAAATGGTACAACAATTTCTAGACGCAACTCAGAGGTTGTGCATTCCGCAGGAATTTCTCAACCTCAACATGCTGAACATTGCATTCAACATGAACCGCCACCACACATTCGTATGGCCAAGGCATTCCAAGCAAGAATATTTCAACACTCGGATGCTGCCATTTTACCTAGATGAGGAGGCCTTCGACAAGAAGTTCATGTCATGGCCAGGATTCAAGCACAACCCACGCAAGTCGGGGATGCACTACCTTCTACCAATGGAACTATTGAAGAAAAAAGGTCAGGAAGTAGGGTTAGGACCAAGCTTGGGCCTAGAGTAACAGAAGAAAGAGGCCCCAGTGTAGATGGATTCATAGGAGGAGGGAGAGATGCAATCATTGGAGTGCAAGAAGAGAACATTTCCTATGTTCCCAAAACTTCCAAAGAAAGCCATGTTGACAGGTAAGGATTTCAACAAAATCCTCAGCGATGCCTTCATCAGAGAGCCATTGGCCAAGAAACCCAGGATGGGGATATCCCCAGGAAATTTTCTAAATCCCCCAGTCAATATCATCCACCATTCATCGTACTCGATCATCAGCTTGAGCGGCCCACATTATTCATATCCAGGATGACCCTAAGCCTGACACCACTCAATCCACCACCATCATTACTGANCCGAGATACCCGAGTAAAGACCAGAACTCACTGGTCCAAACCTCGAAGCTCAAAGCCAACAAATTGTCCCTTTTGTACCTATTCAGGACACTCTGCCTTCAATGGAGATGAAAACTATACCAAAGCAACAAGTCCTAAGTCCTCAACGCACTCCCTCAATGACAAAGGTTGAGGGTGTTATTGAAAAGATCGCAACCCCATAAGCTAAGGTCCACAAAGAGGCAGAGATACCAGAGGTTCAGAAAGAACCTGATATGGCATTTGGACAGAGTGCAACATCGTTGCAAGAACAAATGGAGTTGGTACTCCAAAACCCACAACAGTGCGTAGAGTTGATGTAGCTCTGCCTAGCCAAAACATAAGTGTTACTGCTACTTCCATCAGCATCGAGGTTGAGACTTATGTCGGGCCTATTGATAGGAGAAGAGGAGGTGGAGACACCTTCAAAGCATTCGACGACCAATGGAATCCCACTGCAAGTTCGAGTAACCAAGGAAGCCACCCCTTCTTTTGTTGACCTCGCACAGTGGCCAGCAACACAGTTAGTCGGGATGATCAGAGTGTCAGCTGATCAATTGGAGTAGAGGCTCCAACAAGCTGAAAGGGATGCAGTGATTGCAAGGGAAGAAGCACTCCTTTCCCAAGCACGTAGGACACAAGAACAATATGCCAAGGTACAAGCGGAGCAAAAACTGGAAAGAGTCCATGAGAATCTTTCTGAAGCCTGGTCAGAGATAAGGAAGGTAGCACCACAGCTGCCGAAGTCTAGTGCCGCAAGAGAGCATGTGCAGCAGATCAAGCTACTCCAAGGAGCATGGTCACAGCTAGCCATTCACGGAGAAAAGTTGGAAGTATAGTTGCGGGAGAGTCAGCATGAAGCAGAGAAACAACCCTGGAAGCTTCAAGAGCAGATGGAGAAAGTAGTGTTGGAAGGAAATAATGCTCGAGTAGCACTGCACAAGAAAACAACTGAATGCACGAGAATCTTCCAGGAAGTTATCGATTGGATGGGAATCATTGCAAGGCACAACCAAACTCTGAAGTATGTGCACACAAGAGTATAGTCGCTCAATGAAGAAGTTGCGGTCACCATGGATCTGTTGGAGTAGCAGGAGAAATTTGATCAGATCCAACAGGCAGACAACGATTTGAATTCTCTATTTGAAGCGCAATCAGTAGCCAAGAAAGAGCTTCGTGAATTTCAACCTGTCGTTCAGAAAGTGTACATGTAGATGCATCAGGTAGATACTACAGTTGATTCCAAATGGAACTCCCTGGTCACATCCAAGCCTAAAGGATGCATTACAAATGTGACTCAGCAGTTCGTAGTTGAAGCCTCACTCCTTGCCAGGAAGTGGCAGGACAAAATCGTGGGTTGTCAAGAAGTCAGGAAGCGGGCCTTAGAGTTGGTCCTAGAGTTGGGCCCTTCATTTGAAGAGGTGGAAAATGAAAGAGCACAAGCAGAAGATGAAAGAAAAGTGGAGATGGAGGACAAAGGAAAGCAACAAGTACTCCTAGAAGCTGCGGAAGAGCCAAGGACTTGACTCGAGGGCAAGTCAAGGATTGTGGTCGGAGCCTATTGGGCCCTTTGTTTTTGGTTAGAAGTTGTGCAAGGAAGACTACAGTCCCAATTTTGGTCAAACACGAGTTGCACAAGCTACAAAGGAGCTAGACAGTGGAGCAAGCAAAAAACAGAAAACGATTGCGAAAAGGGACAACGCAACACCAACAAGGCAAAGGAAGTTACAACATAACAAGAACAAGAAATCATGTGGAGTCTAAAGCCAGAAGATCCCACTCAGCCTATATGTATGAGACGCATATGATTGTAAAAGGGTTGGTTGTTGGTTGTTGGGTTTTATCATAGAGGGTGTAGAAGGCATAAACAGAGTATCAGTCTTCTCCACGTAGGTTCTGTGATTGTAATTTGTATACATTTTTGGAAAAGGGTAGATAGAGATCTGAGGCATGAGTCTGGATCCAGAAGCTTGTAACAGAGAGATGGTTGTATCTGTGAAATTGTATATGAGAATCTCTTTTGATAATATATATGGGAGGACCTGAAATTTTGAAATATTATGTGTATATATTTGTTTATGATTATGAATCGTCTTTTTACTTTACTTATTTGTGTTTGATAAGATCAATGTGATGTCTCTGTTTACAAATGCTATCACAACTTGATTGTATTTGTTTCCAGTTATGAATGAGTTCAGATCTGTCCTTTAGTTAGTCTGTCTTGCACAAGGTTATGGTGAATCTTGAGATTTTGGAAACCTACCTAAGTATTCTCCTTGCCCTTCCCTATATTTTGGTCTTGGTTGTGCTTTGGGTGAGAATTCTTCTCTTAGGAGGAGATGAAAATTCCAACGCTCTAGACTACTCGGTACCTTTTGTTGGTAACTTGAGAAGGACACTAGTCTGATCAATTTCGCACCAACACACATCCACCACTCCCTCCGGTTGCATAGGGTTTTCCACTTCCATTGTTGGTTCCTAGGGTGAACTTGTGGCATGACGTGTTTTCCTCGTTGTCATGCTAGGAGCTATGACCTTCGATGGTGACATCTTACTTAAATTTGTGTGGGTTTTCTCAGAAATCTCACCGACTGTCTTCTAAATCATATGTTCGTTCTTAGGTTTTCACTCCTTAGCTCTATGTTTGCTTGAAGTCACAATGGGGCTTGTCGAACACAATTCTTGCTTCTATAGTGTTGTCATAAATGCTCCAAAGCTTGTTGGGTACACTTCTCTCATCGTCATAAATGTTCATTTCGTGCCTCATTTTTTCAGTGACAGGATTTTCTTTTCTTGACTATTTAATTTTTCTGGTGTGCAATATTTTCTACTATCATATTTCTCTGGCGCACTGGACTTTCTATTTGTCATATTTGACCTGCACGTAGTAACTTCACTTCTTGTCACCCTAATATTCTATCTGTTGCGTGTTGTATCTTCCAACTCTTTGTCGACCATTGATCCATCTACCTACTTTTTGAATTATTCTCTATTTTCCACTATTTTTTTCTTTTTTTTCTTCTTTTAACTCCTACTATTTATAATATGTACAAGTCTAACTTATGCGCTGCAACTACTGAGGATTAGTGTGTCGATTGTCCCTATACAGTTTCAGTCAACTACCATTCACCATTCCTTGAAGTTCCTTGCCTGCTAAGTCCTACAACTGCACAACACCTCCATCTATAACAAAAATTATCTCATATGGCCCTAGCCAATGCATTCTAAGCTTCTCTGGGTGCTACAAGTATTTACTGTCATACAAGAGAACTAAATCTCATTCCTTGAATTTCTTCTTCTTAATGTATGTCATGCCAAGCCTTATCCTTTGCTTTATGTACTTCTTGATGGAACCCAACTATAATCCTATCTTCTTCCAATTCCATAAGTTGAGCCAATATTTCCTATGTTGCGGAAACATGATTCCAAAGCATTAAAGAAATGCAACAAGCCCAATAAAGGAGGCTCGTTAAGCTAGAAGGAATGCTCCCGTAAATCAAAAAGATTTGCGCAACCACAAAGCAATAAAAAAATGCAAAGGCCAATAAAATATTCTACCAAAATCCAACACCGTGAGGCCATCATTTGAGGTGGGCTATTCTCTGGATCTAATTCAAGGCCGATGATGTTCTATCTGCAGAGGGACTTCATGAACTGCAAAAAAAAAGGATGTCGCCCAAGTCCCAACACAATCTGTGGAAGAGAGGCACACTTCCACGGTCTCTCCAACCTACACTTTCAGAGGATTGACACGCACCCATGACTCCAAGAGCCAGAGCCACCTTAATTTGAATCCACAGTCGCCCTTCTCCACATCGATAATATGCCTTCACCATTTCATAGCGGCTACCGTGGTCCATCGCGTCGAGAAGAAGCACAGTATCCTTGGTTCATGTTGTGTTGGGGACTATATCACCATACCCTATGGTGCACATCGTCACAATGTAGAAGTATAATTTTTCCTCGGTAAACATCATTCTGGATTCGAGGATGGATCTGATGGAGAGAAGGAAAGTGACAACGTTAAAAAACCACTGGGTATTGAATGGCTCCAAGGTAGGAGGATGTATTATCAACCTCTCCTTTAGCATCAATGACTATCGCAGACAAATAGTCGAGGGTTCGATCCGTCGATGCCTTGGTCGGAGTTTTTGGCTGGATTATCACTCGCCCGATCGAATTAATTGGGTTGCTCCTTGGACCTTCGATAAATCCCCCCATAAGCCTGTGATCTCTCCAAGCTATGTGCATAATCCTCTCAAGTTCGAGTAGGTGACCGATCGACTGAAACTGTCAGCAAACGATTAAATTTGGATGCGCCGATCTGATTGACAAGATAATAAAAGGCCGTGTGAGGGGAGAGAAGATGGAGTCTAAGCAACTGTGAGGGAATGAAGATCATAAAAGGATTGTAATAGAATTTTGTTTCCTGTCGGAATCTTTATTAACTAGAGATTAAATTGTTTTACATCTCGTCCAGATATACCAGACCAACTATAGAAAGAGTTCACACAAAGAGAATCAAACACTTGGAAATAATGGAGCAAGAGTCAGTGGCATAGTTGAACTTTACTTCACTTAATGTAGATTCTAGTTTTCTGTGGTTTGTTGTAACCGACTAAGTAGAGTCGTTTCCTATATAATGATGTATTCAATATTTATTGAATAATATATATTGTGAGCATTGCCTCACCTGTGTTTGTTCTTTCCAAATTCTAAGTTGGTATCAAAGCAGGTTGGAGATCCAATTTGAGTAGGGGCGTCGAGCGCTCCCCATGCAGTGTTAGAGGAGTGTCAATCCATCTCATACTTACGAAATTCCAAAAATATGGTTACCTCTCACTCCCCCCGTTTGTGTCCAAGAGCGCTAGAGCACCAGCGCTCGTGCTCCCACTCTCGGTTAGCGCTGCAATGCCCCCCCGTCCATTGAATAGGCGTGCTAGCACTACCCTTTCAGATTTTGAGGAGCGCCGATAGTTTTTTATTTGGAGCGTGAGCTTGAGGAGGAAATTTGCGATCGTGTGAAGCTGTCTGCACACCAAGGTATTTGTTTGATCCCTGCTCTGCATTTTTTTCTGATCTTGATATTCCTGGAAAGCATGAGTTGAGTTTTTGAAGCGTGAGTTTATTGAAAGACTCAAAGCACCTGTAGCCGATCGCGAGCTAAATCATAGGTTCGATCTGGTGCATTCTTTCATTGGTTGAAATTACGTGGAAGAGAAGGGTGTTGTTTGTTTCCTTTGTTGGGAATCGTAAGTTTTTTGGAGTGTTGAAGGAAGGTAAGCGTGATTTTTCTTATTAAAGTGGGTATTTTATTGTGAGGTATAAATTTTATTAAAGTGGGTAAGAAATTTAATAAATTGTAAGGTGGATATTTAAAAGTGGATTTTTTTTAAGTATAAGTTTTATAAAGTGGATATTATTTTGTGAGATTTCTTGTGTGAACATTTGTTTTATGAAAGAAAAAGTTTGGTGATTTGGGCATTCAAAAATCCAGCACAGGCACCCAGAGAGGAAGGGTGTGTGTATTCTTGGTGATTCACCTTTGGTGATAAAGGATCTATTGTCTGATTGAACAAGCAGACACTTACAGAAATGGTGAATCCTCTGGCAGAGACCTATCTCAACGAAGACAACAAGTTAGATGGCTCGAATTTCATTAACTGGAAATTCAAGATGCAGACTATCATGGAAGGCTATGGTGCCTAGAACATTGTGAAGGGAACTGAAGCAAAACCTGATGCGGCTGTAGGTGTGACAGCAGCACAGATCCAAGATTGGGAGAAGCGTGAAAATAAGGCAAATGTATTGTTGTGCATGTTTGTTAAAGATTTCATAATTCCACATATTAGAGAAGCTACAACTTCTGCTGAAACGTGGACAACGCTTAAAGCCTTGTATGAAACTAGCAACACAAATCGCATTTTGTTCCTGAAAACTAAATTGCTATGCATTAAGATGGATGGAAATGAATCTGTTAGTTCATTTTTGGGTCATATTAAAGAGGTGAAAGACAAGCTAGGAAATATAGGGGAAATTGTTTCCAACATTGATCTTGTCACTATTACCATAAATGGTATGCTAGAAGATTATCAGATGTTGATAACAGGTCTCGCACCAAGGGAGAAACCTCATACGTTTAAAGAACTGACAGGTATTTTTCTACTATAGGAAGAGAGGCGTGGGAATATGAATCCTCAGAATAAACATTTGGCACTATGGTCAAATAAGAGATCTGGGAGAGGGATATCAGGAGAAAGAGGCAGAGGAGGCAGTTCATCGCAGAGAGGCGATTCATCGCAGAGAAGACAATCTCCAAGGCCGAATCAAGGTATGCAATCTAACAGGACTGAGTCAACGAGTTTTTTTTATTGTGGTTGACCTGGACATATTATTAGAGACTGTCATAAGAAGAAGAGTGATGAGGCTAGGAATAAACCTAGAACACATTTAGGTCATTATGCAGAAAAAACTTCAAATCATGATCTCAGATTATTTATTGCTAATGATGATATTGATGAACCCTCGAATTTTGATTCACATGATCTTAGGCTGTTTGTGTCTAATGTTGTTTTATCTGCTGAAATGGATGATTTTGATGCCTGGTTTGTGGATTCTGGAGCATCAGTACATACGACATGTAATAAGATGTGGTACACTAATTTTAAAGAAACATAGAATGGAGCCAACATATATCTTGGAGATGACCGTGCTCATCAGATCAAGGGATATGGAGACATTCGTGTGACATTGTCGAATGGTATTGTTCGTCACATTCGCAATGTGGTGTATGTGCCAGGGATAAAGAAAAATTTGATCTATGTGTCCACCATTACAGATCAGAACTTGAAGGTTGAATTCTTTAAGAATTATTGCATAGTGAAGGATCTGCTGGACCAATTCAAAACTGTTGCAACGGGAGTCAGAGCCAGAGCTGCGGGGGAGCGCCCCCCCCCCTTCGAACCCACTCCCGAATCGCGCTCCCAAGTGCGCTCCCTGAACGCTCCCCTTCGGGAGAATTTTTAGGGAGCGCGCTCCCTCAACCAAAACTGCGCTCCCTGGTTTTTTAGGGAGCGCTCAGGGAGCGTCCATGGAGAGAATGCTCCCTGAGGAGGGAACGCACGCTCCCTCCTCAGGGAGCGTTCACTCCCTGGATGCTCCCTGAGCACTCCCAAGGGAAAAAAATGCTCGCTCCCTCCTCAGGGAGCGTTCACTCCCTGGAAGCTCCCTAAGCACTCCCAAGGGAAAAAAAACGCTGCCCGAAATGCTCCCTGAGGCCGCGCGCGTGAGGAGGAGGAAAATGGTCATTTTTTGTTATTTTTTTGGTTTTTTTGGGGAAATGACTCATGGGAAAGGTAGCCTAGGGTTAGCTAAGACTACTAAACACTCTTTCACTCCCATTTCTCTCATTATGTTTCTCATTTCATCCATTTCTTTGCTAAGAGGGTTTTGACTCTTGAGAGGGTTCTTGCTAGTTCTTGAGGAGATTGAAGGCTACCATTTATGAGAGCTTGGAAGGGAGATTGAAGGCTACCATTTGTGATAGCTTGGAAAGGA
>SNQJ01S0160275.1:914-21743 GCA_010110895.2 Picea sitchensis
CAACTCAAAACCCACTTTGGGTTTAGTTTCCATAGTTCTCTTTATGTCCCTCAATTCACCCACAAAGTGAATTAATAGTCACTTTTCACTCAAGTGACAAATTTCACCCTTTTGAGTTAGGAAATGTCAAAGTGGAATTATACATAAAGTATAAGGAACAATGGGTCAAATATTTTCCTCTTGTGATTAGAGACCCACAACCACAAGGGGACCACTTTCCAAGGTACCCAAATCTCAACAAATTCTTTACCAAGGTCGAGTGGGTACATGTAAGGGATGATATAGACCTTGATTTATGTTACTGGGATTGGTATTACGACAAAGTATACATCCTATAATATACTATGCTACATATTCTTCCATTATGGGCCAATACTCATACCTTTTTAAGTTAGCAACTATCTTCCCAACACCAAAATGTCCTGCAACTTTGGAGATGTGAGCCTCTGTGATAAGATATATTCTTTCACCTTTAGGAACATAGATCTTGTCTAGCTTATAGAGCAACCTGTTCTGGAGATGATAGTTAACCTTACCATCACCTTCTTCTACATGAATTTGGCCCTATAGTTGTTGAAAGACCTCCTTGAAGTCCTCATATTCTATGTATTCCTCTTTGTATGCATCATGGGTAAAAGGCTTCATGTGCATGAGAGTTCCCAAAGCTGTAATATTCGACTTGGGTGGCCTTGAAAGCATGTCTGCCAACTTATCAGTTCTTCCCTTCTTATACTTGATGACTATATGAAATTGATGCAAAAAACCCATCCACTTGTAATGTTTGGTTTTCTGAAGCTTTCTTTGGGTCTGCAAAAACTGCAGTGGTTGGTGGTTTGTGTGGATAATAGTTTCCTTTCCCATCATATAGTGCTTCCACTTCTTAACATCTTGAACCAGGGCATAGAGTTCCTTATCATAGGTTGGGTAGTTTAAGACTCCCCTATGAAACATCTCAGAATGATAGCATTCTGACTTGCTTCCTTGCATCAAAATTGCTCCCATAACATACCCACTTGCATTTGTCTCCACTTTCAAGGGATTTTGAAAGTTTGACAATGCGAGAAATGGTTCTTGATTGATCTTTCATTTTATCTGATCGAAACATTTCTATTGATTCTTTCCCCACTGGAAATTTTTATCGCTTGTTGTTATGGTGTGGAGTGGAACAACTATCGTTGAAAAGGATGCTATGAACTTCCTAGTTACTGTGCTACCCCAAAAAAGATCCTAAATTTAGTGACATTGGTAGGAACTAGACATTTTATGATGACCTCCATCCTTGTGAGATCTATCTTGAGCTCCCCTCCACCAATCACATACCTTAAATACATTGATGACTATTGAGAAAACTCACATTTATTGATGTTAGCTAGCAGTTGGTGCTTTTTCAGTGTCTCTAACACCTACATGAGATGGAAGGTACTCCTCCCAGGTAGATCTATAAATCAATTTATCATACAAATACATTATAACAAATGAATCTAAATATGGGAGTAATACATCATTCATCAGTTTCATAAATATAGTTGGTGCATTACATAAACCAAATGACATGACCAACCATTCATACAAACCTTTCCTTGTCTTAAAGGTGGTCTTCCAAGTGTATTTTTCTTTGGTGTGTACCTAGTGGTATCCTTATTTGAGATCCAACTTGGTGAAGTACTTGGCATGCTTCAATTGGTCTAACAAATCAGCGATCCTATGCAGAGGGTACAAATTATTGAGTGTAATATTTCTCAAAGATTTATAGTCGATACACATTCGCCAAGTCCCATCCTTCTTGGGTACCATAGTGATAGGTGACCTACAAGGTGAGGTGTTTGGTCAAATTAATCCCTTCTCCAGTAGTTGGCGTAACTGTTCATTCACTTTGTTTTGCTTCTAGAACATACTACTTATACAACCCAATATTGGGTAATGGGTAGTTAGGAAACAACTGTATCTCATGATCCACTTCCCTCTTAGGTGGTAGTCCTTTAGGTTCTCGGAACACTCATTTGTATGCCTACAACAACAAAATTTTCTTCTGCATTTTAGTACATCCCTCCAGAGATGCCTTTACTCCTACTGATTCATCACTTGACTGATTATCTCGTAAGAAAAGAAAAACATACTTCTTACTTGAACTAATCAACTTTTTGGCTTGGTTGGCACTTACCAATGAGATCTTTGAATTACCTTTATGGGAATTAATGATGAAATACTTCCCATCCTTGATCAAGCGGTACTAGTTTTCTTTCTACATGAAGATGGCATCCCTCATATACATGTAGTGGATTCCAAACACTACACCAAACACGACAAGGGGTACTACATCTAACTCCACTTCATCAATAAAATATACACTTACAACAAATTTGATCTTATACTGTTTCATCACCTTGATCTATGCATCCTTGTTTACCCACCCCAATGGATATGGGATAAGATGATCATGAACCTCCAAACCAAGCTTGCTAACCAGATCCACTGGTATGAGATCGACCTAAGAATCAAAATCTAATAGAGTGTCTACCTTGGTCTTCTTGACCTAGATCTTGGTATGGAAGAGTCTTGTAATCTCCTTCTCTTTCTTGTGATGAAGGATACTTAGATTCACCTCCTTCTACACTGAAATGTAGACAATATTCTAATCCACATCTAAACTTATCTTTACCTAATTACTTGAATTTGTTGCTAGAAGGTTCTTCTTCTTCGTATCCTTCTTACAGTTCTTAGGGTTCATCTTTGGATGTAGTTTCCAACACTTTTCTTTAGTGTGACCATCGATATTGTAATGGTTATAGTGGTTACTTGGATCCTTGCATCAATGTGCAGTGGTTGTCATCTTCTTGTCTTTCTCTTTCCAATTCTTCTTCCCCTCCTTGGAAGTGTCTTGGTGCTTTTTTTGTTTGGAATCACTTGGCTATCCTTTCTTGTGACCTATATTTTCCAGATATTGTGCTTGATATTTTTCTTGCACACAAGCCACATCAATTGTCTTGGGCTTGAAGAGCATCAATTTATTTCACAAATAATTGTGTAGACCCCCCAAATACTTGAGGAGTACATTTGGGTTCTTGGGAGAGATACCCAACATGATAGCCATCTTTCTGAATTCGGTGGTGTACTCCTACACACTCTGCCCTTTCCTTTTCCTGAAGTAATTCCAATGGATGCATTGGTCCTATACATACCCAATAGGGTAGAGATGGGACTTAATGAAGGTTTTGAAATCCTCCCACTTAGTTTCTAGCAAATCACCCTCCATCCTAAGTGTCTCTATGTGGCTTTCCCACCAGCTTAGTACATGGCCCTCTAATTTCAGTGAGGAAAATGAAATATTATACTCCTTATCTATATTGTGAACTGAAAGAGACCTATAATTGCAGCAACCAATGATTCAAATTTAATTTATCGATCTCACCTTGGCATGGCTTAATATCCACTTTCACTTCCATTTTAAATAAATACCGTGAAGGGGTAATGACACTAGAACTTGGCTTCTCTTTCTCAGGCTCTTTCCTTGAATCATTTTTTGGGTCTTCATTATCTCTCATTTTCCCCTTTGATCTGATCTCTGAGTTAGAGCCTCCAACCTCCCCGAACGACCTGATCTTATTTACTAGAATTGCCATGAGAAGTGACATATTGCGAGAGATGTTCGTAAATTTATCTTCCAACCTTGCAAATATCTCTTCTTTTGGATCTCGATGGTTGTTGTGAACATACACATTCACCATTTCTAAGGCTCCACGACTTTTTTCTAAAGCCAATTCCTAGACCCTATAACTTTCCAAAGATATCCCCCAAAAACTGCTTTGATACCAATATGATATGTAAACCGCCATGTATATTCCACTGGAACAATTCGTCACAATAGATCTTAAACTATTATGAAATCTTAGATATTTGCATTTTTTTTCCTCGGATCCTAGATTACTTAATTATTAGCTTTGCTTGAATTTTTTTTTTCCATGGAAAAAAGCGTAATTTTATTCATTCAGAGAGACAAAATTACATTTTGTAGGTGCTTCTATGAGCAAAACACCCCTTGGGTGTATAATGAAAACAAAAAGTGTAGGTCCTTGACACTATGTCGAGAAAGGAAGCCTTGAAAAAGGCTTTCTAAGTGCTAAATAATGACCAAAAATATACATCACCTAGAACAAGATGGTAAAGTGTAAACTGTCTGTAATAACTAATAAGTTTGTTTAGCTCCACCGAAGTGTTTATGTAATAGACTAGTGGATATGATGTTTATGCCCCTTGCTGAAAATCAATGGTAAAAAAGACTCCCTGAATCCATAAATTCTTCGAGGGATTTGTTGATTTAAAAGTAGCATAAAGTATCATTCTTGTTGCAGATCCGTTGTATCTATAAAAGGGCAGTGGTAAAAAGAATGTGTTTCGCCTTCTTTGAATTCTGTGATGTGCCATTGGCCCATAGCTAGAGGAAGCCCTACTTTTGAAAGTGCATCCGCTACCATGTTCCTGTTCCTATAGACACGGGAGATAGTCAGTGTGTCAAAATATTCCAGCAAACGAAGGATGTCCTCCAGAATAGAGAGGAGGAAAATGTTGTGACACCATTGTAGTTTTCTTGCCCAATTTATGACATTCATAGAGTCACCAAATATTTGGAGGTGAAGTATTTCTTTTCCTTTTTCAAAGAGGAGTAGTAATTTTAGAGTCAGTAGCTTAACATAGTTATTTGTACCCTGTCCCAGCCCCAATTTTATATGAAAGGAATGGTTTTCCGATTGATGGATTACTATTCCACCCCCACATGTTTGATTCTGAGAGGCCCCATCAAAGTAAGCCCAAGGTTTTGTATTGTCTATGGTCTCTGTCTGGTTCGACCGTATAGTCAAACCTTTTTTTGATTGTGGAAAATGTGAAACTATTGAGAGACTTTGGGCAACGAGTTTCTTGGGGAGGGGAGCTTTGTCTTGGAAGATTGTTGCATTCTGAGCCATCCAAATACCCCAGTTTATGATGAGGGGGAGAGATTTAAGATCTTTAAATCTTGGATCATGAGACCATGCCTCCCATGCCCGTTCCAAGTCGAGACCTCCCCATATATAGTTTTGTCCAATACTTGCTAAATCTTCCGTCCAAACTCTCAAAGTGAAAGGGCAGGAGATGAGCAAGTGGTAAGTTGTTTCATTTTCAGAATGACATAGAAGACATCTGCCAGGTCCTTCGAACTGTTGCTTTCTCAAGTTTTCCCATGTTGGGACTTTTTCATTTAGAGCCTCACATAGGAAGATTTTGGCTTTTTGTGGGCATTTTAATTTCCAGAGTCCTCTCCACCAATAAGTTGGAATTTGTTGGAAAAGGTCCAACTTTAAAGCAATGTATCCAAGTTTTGGAGTATAGGTTCCTGAAGGATCCTTTTTCTAAACCAAATCGTCCTCCCTATCAATGAGTCTTATGTGACCAAACTGTAGAGTTGTGATGTAATTTTTATATTGAGTTGTTAGAGCTCCTATTAACCCCACATCGGTCGCATTTTCCCAACCTTGATGCCAGGGGGTAGTTGTGTTGGGGTCAGCCATGTGGGTGAGGAGGAAGAGGTTCTGCCTGTGGAGATGGTTGATTAGATCAAATGAGAGGATGTGTGAGTTCCCACTTTCTGGCCAGGGGTCCGTTCCAATGCAGAAGTGATTTCCTCTGCCTACTCTCCAAGCCAGTCCTTCCCCTCTTACTGTAAATGAGGATATTAGAGCTTTCCAGAAGATGGAACCTTGTTTGTGGGTCTTGTTTGGAGATTTGATCCAATATTCAAGTGTTTCCGGTGCTATTTATTTTTGAGTGACTACCAGAGACCAAAGGTTGTTACCTGAGATGATGCGCCACCCTGTTTTTGCCGCCAAAGCCTTGAAGAACAAAAATATATTTTTAAGCACCCAACCTCCCAGAGCTTTTGGACAGGCTAGTCGGTCCCATTTTTCCCATGGTTGTGTGAACTTGTCCCCAGTACCCGACCAGATAAAGCAGGAGCAGACCCTTTTAATATTTTCCAATGTACCTTTCGATATCCAGGTCAGAGACAACTAGTAAACTGGGATGGATTCTAGGACTGATTTGGTTAGAGTGATTCTTCATGTCCTCGATAGCCACTTGAAGCTCCAACCAGTTAGTATTTTATCCATTTTTGAGATCATCCATTTCCAGTCCTCCTTGAGGAAATTATTAGGTTTCAGGTGAAACCCTACGTATTTTAGGACTTCTGAGAAGTCCTGAATTGTAAAAGGGGAGAGCCTTCATTAAATTTCTTCTTCCTCTCTTTCCATTTCAGAGAAAGAGAGAGTAGATTTTTGGAAGTTTATTTGCATACCTATTGCTGAGCGAAAGAGGGAGAGTATATTTGATAGAACTTTTGTGTCCCGCCTTCGTCCACTGCAGAAGATGAGGATGTCATCCACAAATAGTAGATGTGTGATTCTCAGACCAGTGGTTAGATGTGTTCCATGAAAGTCCCCTGATATTACCGCATTTTCTATCGCCCTGCTTAGACCCTTGGCCACCAACAGGAAGAGGATAGGGGAGAGAGGACAACCTTGGCGATGTCCTTTTTCGGAGGTGAAGAAGGGTGAGGCTACTCCATTGATGAGAACCACAAAGGAAACTGAAGTAATGCAAACCATCATCCATTTAATGAAAGAAACCTCAAACCCAAGATGAGTGAGAAGGAGCCTGATGTAGGACCAACTTACCCTATCGAAGGATTTTGAGAGATCAATCTTTAAAATAGTGCCCTTGGCTTTTGTGTTCTTCAGGATATGAAGTCCTTTCTGAGCAACCCCTATTGCTTCATGGATTTGTCATCCTTCGAGGAAACTGAACTGTTCTTCTGAGATAAACGATGAGAGGAGGGGCTTCAATCGACAAGCTATAACCTTGGCTATGATTTTGTAGATGCAATTGCAAAGTGAAATGGGTCTGAAATCATCAAAGGAGAGAGGATCATTCACCTTGGGAATAAGTGCTATGAAGGTGGTGTTTAGTGGGCTGTGTATATTTTCGTTTAATATGGATTCCTCTATGACTTTGAGAATCTTGCCTTCGATCAGGTCGAAGAATCCCAAATAAAATTTGATTGACCATCCATTTGGGCTTGGGATTTTTTTTCTTCTGAAAGCTTTGCAAGGTGTCTTTGAGTTCAGCTTTAGTGAATTCTACATATATATCTCGATTCCCTTCATCGTCCATAAAGCTGGGAAAGTAAAGGGCCATTTTTATGATGTCGGCTATGTTGGCCCTTTTGTCTTCTTTGAATAATGTTTTGAAGTGTCTCTTTCCTAGATTTGCTAGCCCTTCAAAGGAGGTGACTGGTCCGTCCTCCTAATCCTTTAAGCTCCCGATTGTGTTGGCCACTTTCCATCCTTTGGAAAAGGCATGGAATAATTTGGTGTTCTCGTCCCCATTTGCTAGCCAGATTTCCGTGCTTTTAAGTCTCCAGGTTGCTTCTTGGTCTGCCATTATTTTCCTTCGATTTGCCTATAAGTTCCTCAAATTTTCTCATGAATCTTCTGAGGAGTACCCCAATTTAGTGTCTTGATAAATTACCTCTAGCTGGTCCTCAATGCATTTGATTTCTATCTCTTCTTCTTTTTGTTTTGTTTTTTCCTAGGGAATGACCAATTTTTTGATTTTTTTTAAATTGTCCATGAATTGGATGGCTGGCGAAGTTCCCATTGTATCCTGTATAGGGGTCCAGTTTGATTTTACCAATTTTTGGAAGCTTTCTTCTTTGAGCCAAGTGGAATTGAATTTGAAAGGGGAAGCCAGATTTTGGGCCCCCCCTTCAACATAAAACCATATTGAGGAGTGATTTGATTCTCCCCTGCTTATAATGCATTGGCAGAATTGGAGAGGAAGCATCATCATTGATTCAGTGATCTAAAAGCGGTGTAATATTTTGGCCACTTGGGACTCCCCAACTCTTAAATTCCTCCATGTGGGGATAAATTTGACTAGTGTAATATCGATAAAGCCTTTGGAAGTTGAGAGATGACTGAAAAAATCTATTTGGGGGTCTAGGTGTGCCGAGGGGCCCCAAATTTCCACTTCCCCTAAGGAGAAGTTGAAGTCACCACCAATTATTAGATTTCTGTCTTCAGAAGCTCCTTGCTGAAGAGAGAGTTCCAAAAAGGAATCATGTCTGTGTGTAGCCCATACACATTTTTTATTTTGAAAATCAGCTTGAGTCCTTCTACTTGTACCTCAATCCCTAGACAAGAGTCAAAAGCCCATGATTTCAAGAGATTTATATTTCTGGAGCTCCAACCGATGGATAGACCTCTTGATCTATGGCGGGCATCAAACCCAAGAATGCCCATCTCGGGAAGAGAGTAGAGAGTGCTTTTGTGGCTGAGAGTTCGTCTACTAGAGTTTCTTGGAAGATAACAACCTTGGGTTGGTGTAGAGTTACCAACCTCTTCAGAGCGGATTTTTTTTGTGGGCTCGCTAAATCCCTGCAATTAAAGGAGAGTATTTTCATGGAGGAACCCTTGAAGTGGATTTTACTACTCTAAGAGCCTCGAGGAGAGACCGTTTTCGGCCTGAAGCAATGTACATTAGTGCATGAGATTGTGCTAAGGAGAGGTGTGAGGGCCTATCTCGACCTTTTTTCATTTTTAGTGGTTCTGATGTGGGGCCAAGACCTTTGGGATCTGGGGTAGGGATAGTGATCGATCTATTGTGGAGACGGAAGCATATGATTGAGTCCTCAGAACCTTCGGAGGATGGTTCCTCGGAAGACCAAGAAGTTGGAGAGTTTGGAGAAGAGGTTGCCCGAGGGGCATCATCGTCCAACGGTGGTGAAGGAAGGGAGGCAGAGGTGAAAAGGGTTTTTAAGGAGACAATGGAGGTGTGGGAGAGAAACTGGGGGGTGGATGCAGTATTTTAAAACAAAATTGAAAGCATTTAGCATACCATTTACAGGGCGGGGAAGAGAAAGTTGCATACCCAAGAAGTTTTCAATCAGGTGTTGAGGTGTTGTATTCGGGTTGTGATCTGGGCGTGCCTCATCTCCAACTATTGGAACGAGTGTCAAATCATCCACGGTCGACACCGACTGATCAGCTGTCGAGGAGTCCGGTAGAGCTATCGGGATGGGGGAAAGGGTCCCCACCGAGTTTGATACTGAAGAGGATGAGTTTCCCCCAGAGGCTTCCTGATGCTCACGACCTTGTCATCTGGCATCATGTGAAAGGTGTCCAGAACACCCTCAAAGGGATTTTTTTCAATTCATAACAACATGGCCATATTCGTGGCATCTCCTGCAACATAAGGGTACACCTTCGTAGTCTAGTATTTGTAACCTTGTACGCTCTAGATCTGTAAGGTTGAGGTATTCCCAAAATTCATCGTTGATGTTAAGAGAGACCAGGATTCTAGCTACTTCCATCTCTCCTGATTCTAAGAATCCCATATATGTTGTTAAGTACTCCCCCAAAAAATTGTCAATTGCTTGAAAACAATTTTCTGACTAGAGATACGGGGGGAGTTTTGGTAGACGAACCCAAATCGGAATGGAGTCCAGGCACTCACTGACAACATCAAAAGTGGGGTTCCAAAGCTTCATTAGAATCGGGGAAGAGTTGATCGTCCAAATTTTTTGGAGTGCGGCCATGGCCTGAGAGGGTTCTGAAAAGATAATCATAAACCAGCCTTTGGAGAGGCAAAAGATACTGGGTGAAGAGGTGGAGTTCGTGCCCCAGTTTGAAGCTGCCCAGGCTCACAAAGTTTTTCCACTGAAATGTCGGCCATAGGCTTTCCTGACTAAGGTTTTGTCTTCCATTGCAGAGACCCTGGCCATCGAAAGGTCCTCACCAAGGATAAAATTAGGGTCTTCCTTGGACGACCCTAGGCATTTATTCTGCTTCCTTCTTCTTTGCCTTGTGACACCTTGGGAATCAGGGTCCAAATTGTAGTGAGAACTTCAGCCTGGAGCCCTGCTTTGGCTAAAGTCCTAGCCATTAAGGTTGAAGGGATGAATATTTGCGACGACAAACCCTCTCTCTGTCTCCTAGGGTGCATTATCTAAGGAAAAATCTTGACCCACAAAGGGGAAGTAGCACTTTGAAGAGAAATCCTGGCTAAAATCCTGGGCTTGCACAACCCCTAAGCTCGGGTCTTTGAAGATCGCATCCTACAAAGTCTCGGGGTGAAACCATAGTTCCCCTTGCCCCTGGCTAGTTGTCAAGTTTACCGTAGGGTCCGGGAAGGTCTAGGAGACTGTCATTGGGGAAGACGAAGAGAAGAAGTCACAGCAGGCTGAAGAAAGGGAAACATCGAAATCCTATGAGAGGAGCGCACAACTGGAGAGAAAAATAGTATCGAGGCCTGAAGAAAAGGGAGTCGCCTGAGCTGAGAGTCTGTTGTCCCAGTGTTCTCATCCAAGCCAAGAAGAAGAACCTGAAACTTGAGCTGGGAAGAAGCCTGTTACCCCGGAGAGCTATGATAAGAAGTCATTCTGGGGGACCAGAGGAGATGATGAAGGCGGTAGGGATCCCATAGGGGTCATTATGGACAACTGTAGTCGGGCAAAAGTTAATGGGATTTAAGCTATCCCCATCCAGGGGAGCAGCTTGCCCGGATTTGGTGAGTAATCAAATTCGTCTTCATAGGTGGCCATTAGATTGCCCTTTCCGATTTTACTAGTCATCCCCTCCTTCGCGCCAAGACTGTTCACTAGCTAATCAAAACCACTTCAGGCGAGAGAGGCGTTAGAAAATGAGTCGGAGGGTTTTGAAAAAAGGTTAAGCTTAGGTGGGTAGGGTCTGATCTTGTGGTCATGTCAGGGAGTAGCTCATGGCCGTAGGGTGCGTGTGAAGTAACAGGTCCGCGGTCAGGTTAGTGGGTATCTCGTGACCGCAGGGTGCGGGCCACATATCCCCTGACGTCTTAGAACCGCAGAGCCCATCCTCACCGCTTTGCTTGAATTTATGAAATTGATTGAATACAAAAAATGAAATAACATGCATAAATATACACACCATCCACAAAATTGAACAAAAGATGTATCCTGGGAAGCCCAATACAAGAAAAAACACAACTAGAAGGTAAGGCCTATGCTTTTCCCTCTTTTCTTCAGTTATGAAAAATAAGTACAAAGAGAGTGACACTCACTATGGAGTTGTCTTTGACACTGTGGCCTAAATGGATGCTACATAATCTCCTACCTCCTTTGATATTTTCTCAAAATACCATACCTTGGATGCTCTACTCAACTATGGAACAAGTACAATACAAAATAATGGAACCCTTTCTCCTCCTAGTGGCCTGGTATTTAACATAGTCTCATAGTTGTCTAGGGTTAGGGTTTTGACTTCTTCAACCCTAAATTAGTGTCCAGTGAAGGTTTGGACCTTCTATAATCTTCTTGAAATTCCATACATGACTAGCCCCACACATTTTGAGTAATGGGGGTTGACGTGACATCCACTAGTGCTATGGTAGTAAACACAATAGGTTAACTTGCAAGAGACATAAATTTTGCATACAAACTCCAGTTGAGGTGATTCTTGCACCATTGAAAGGTATCGATGTGTTTAATACACCATATTCCTACATAGTAGGTTTGGACCAAAAATTATGTCGTTTGATGCCTCAAAATGTCTCTAGAATATTTTGGACCCAAATTGGGACCTGCTGCTAAAATTGCTCTGCAAGTTAATTCCTCCAATTTTTTCCACCCAGAAAGTACCAAGATAGATGAAAAATTATATAATGATCCAATAAGGATCATAAGGTCCTAATACAATAAACTCCACACCTCCCCTAAGGAGGACTTCATCCTTATTTATAACTAACAAGAGAACTCTAATCATAACAACCTCCTAACTACCTAATGGACATTCTTTAATGAGGCCCCAATGCATTTGTTGAATAATAATTACCATAGCGGCCCTTATTTAATAATAACAAGCATAGTGTACCTAGTCCACCTTACATTGAATAACCTCCACTATTATTGCTCTACTATGGGCCTTCCAACCCCTTATTTCACTATTAAGGAGGATCCCAACATTCCAACCCCATTAGAAAAGTGTTTCCTTCAATGCTTATTGTGAGGAGGTACAACCATAAACTACGGTTCCATGAATGAGTGTTGCTTGCAATGCTGACATAAGCTAGAGAACTAGGGTAGCATGTACAAGTGCTAGCCACCATTCTAAAATAGTCCAACAAGCTCCACCATAAACCTAGGTCCCACATACAAGTGTTAATCACCATGTTTAAGTAGCTAGTCTCCCATGTGCAAGTACCAACTGCAATATTATAGTAATCTAAGGAGCTCATCCATAAACTCGAGTTCCATGTCCAAGATCTCATGTTGAATCTCCACTTGATATACCCGATCTCAATTCTTGGCTAAGAATGGTGCTCCAAATGCCTAACACAGTCATATGGATCCAAATATATAGATCCAACCATATCCAAAAAATTGTCCACATAAGTGCAAAAGGTCAGATGTGGATATGGAAGGCACACTACTACTAGAGAATAGACAAGTTGAAAATTGGTATTCATAATTATCTCTTGACTTTCTACAACAAAGTTCTCCACACAAGGTGGAGTAGAGTCATCAAGCATAAGCTGAAAGTAGTTGTTTTCCCAGAAATTACAACTATCCATATATCATTAGGCACAAGTCTTCTCTAAATCATACCAACCATAACATATGTTGCTTGTATAGTCATCTTCAATATCACCCCAAATTTCCATTATTTGGATTGCTTCATAAGCTTCTTGTATTTTTTTTTGTATTTGATGCTCCATTTGTATTCGCACTATACAAACGCCTTCAGTGGTTTGAAAATTTTCTACTTTGTGTAACCATTGCTTGACATGCTCTTCATAATCCATAGCCTCTTCAAGAAAGCTTATAGGAGGGGCTTCTTCCAAATAATTTGGATTTGTCATATAATCTGTATAGTCATTGGATATTCCTTAATGAGGGGGGATAATGTATCCTTGTAAAATTCCATAAGCCACTGTAAGTATGAGAGCTAGGGTATTAAGGGTGGAACTTTGGAAGGGATATAACACATTCAATATTGATTGGAAATATCATATAAAATATCAAATAAAAATCCCCAAAAACTCTCTTTCCAATGGCATTGATCCAGTGGCAATCTAAACACCCTATCAAAAGATATATGCTCTACAATCCATGCAACTGTCACAGAAAAACCCTAAAATAACTTATTTTAAATTAATGATATCTTCACTCTTCCGAAACTTCGATTTTGATTTTTTTTTTGAAATTAGGTACTTTTGCAAGAGGAACTCAAATATATAGCTAGTTTCTTTGATTTCTTCTCATAAAGCTATAGGAATTGATATGAATGTCACGAGACTCTTTTTCTCTTTGAAAGCCTACGAAATAGAAAAAAGATATTGTTCTTTTTTTGGCCTAAGAAGGAGCTCCAATACTACTTTTTGTGTACATTAGATATGAAAATGCTCTCAAACACAAGATATCCGACAATACCATAGAAAATCCCCTTTAATTGATTATATAATAATACCTTTAAGGTAGGGAAACACCTTACAATTGATCCTTTTATGGAAGGAATCCAATCCTATTCACTTGCCTCGTAAGGTTATATGATCTCTTAATGAGGTAAGCTCCAAATACAATAAACTTCACACCTCTCATAAGGACAAATCCATCCATATTTATAACTAACAAAAGAACCCTAATCATAACAACCTTCTAGCTATGTAGTGGACCTTCCTTAATGAGGCCCATTACATTTATTCAATACTAACTACCATAGTGGATCTTATTTAACAATAACACGCATAGTGGATGTAGTCGACCTTACATTGAATGACCTCCACTATTATTACTCTACTATGGGCCCTTCGACCCCTATTACACCCTTAGGGAGAAACCCAACATGCATAGAGTGCAGAGCATCAAGCTCCCCTCCTTTTGTCTATGCCTTCATGTATCCTAAAACTCCACATGGCTTTTATCTTACCCATTTTTTTTAATACTTTCATGGACTTTTCCAAGGCATCAAGATTTCTAAAACCATGTTTTAAGCACAAAAACTTTGAGGGTTCTTAAGCACAAAATAAACTAGATAATTACTCACTTAGCTATTTATATTCTTCAAGGATCCCTTATATTAAGTGAAGTACATTAAAAGATAAATGAAATCAAGAAATTATAGAGAGACCCAAGTAGATAACAATATCTAACACGATGAATCAAATCAACTCTACATGTATTTACAATACAAAATAATGAGTCATAAAGAATGTCACACATAAAAAGTGTTGTAAAATATTATTGTGGCTCAAACTATGAAAATAGTTGTAAGAGATCAATCTCACTAAGGATCACAATGTTTAAAATTAGGTGCCATGTACAAATGGTTTTGATAGATATTTATCCAAGAAAAGAGATCATTTTTTTCCATAGAAAAAAAGCTTCTTATATTCATAGAATATACATGTTTCGTTCTTACAAAAATGCCTTAAAAGGCTTCCCTACTATCTGTGACAACAAAATGTCCTAAGACTACTACCTCCTTTCCAATCATTGTGCTTCCTTTGATTTATGTTCATTCTTTGAATCTCTGCATGATTGACCTATCCTTAAAAAAGAGTTATAGCTGGAACTCTGTGGCTTTTGTTTCAATGCCTTCAAAGTACTCATAGTACCTGAAGGCCCCTCATTGCAGTTGTAAATATTATTTTAATAGTTCATCTACTTTTACATTGAGTTCTCTCAGGATGTATTGGAAGGACAACCAGTCAAAAGATTGAAAGGAGAGTCTAATGTCTTTCAAAATGTTGGCTAAGTTGATGTTTTGGATATATATTTTTCCTTTGGCCTAGTTTATCACCAGTTTTAAGTCGCCCAAAACCTGCAGCTTCCTGACATTCTTCTGCTTTGTTGTCTGTAGGAGGGTCCATAAGGTGATGATTTTTGTTTTATTGTTGGAGCCCCCTCCTGGAACATATTTGATGTTTATGTAATGGTTTTTATTGAGGAACGAGACTACACCAACCCCAATAGAGGGAGGGTGTCCTTGGATGACACCATCAAAATAGCCCCACGACACTGAGTAATCCAAAACAGACAAAGTGGGGATCCTCTTTTTTGGGGATTTATGGTATTCTTTCATTTCTACTACCTAAGCCATTGTTAAGGCTGTAATCACTTTGGGTGCCATCCATTTGTCCTTAAAGATAGCTTCATTCCGATCCCACCATAAATTTGCAACCAAAATGAAAAGAAGTCTTGCATACAGCCTTAAATACATGTCCTGTATCCAAAGCTTGTAACATTCCTCAAGGGAACTTGGGGAGTTCCACTCTGCACCTATTTTAAAATTTTATGTTAGAGCTAAGGTAACCTGACCTGCATAGGGGCATGCAATAAAGAGGTGAGAAACAAATTTAGGAAATTGTTTACACAAAATACAACGGTTTGGGCCATTCCAATTCATTTTCGACAAATTATCTCAGGTCAACAATTTGTTGGTTAAAACCAACTAGGTATGAAGTTTACACCTCAGAGGAGCCTTGGATTTCCACAGAGTATTCCACCACCATAGTGGCTGGACATTTTCTCTTTCCTCCTGCCAGGCTTTATATCCCAATTTGGTTGTAAAGGATCCATCTTTTGGGTTACAAGACCAACATAAGGAATCCTCGGCTTCTTGTGATAAGGTAACCTAGTTTTCACTAAGTCGTGATAAATAAGAGTTCCATTCATCATGAAGTGCTTCTGAGATATCTAGGGTGGATGTGTCTTTCCAACCAGCCTTGAGGTTGGGGGAAACCAATACAGGCATCCTGTAACGAAATAATGTTTTTTTTCTTAAGGAAAGGATGAGTGGTTGATAAAATCTAAAGGAATTTCCTATTCCCAGCCAGGGGTCCTCTCCCACCCTAAGTTTTTAACGTAGACGCGCGTCCACAAGCACGTCCGCTCACAGGATCTTCTCTTTCTCACGACCCGAAGAACTCTAAGGTTCCTCTATTTCCCTATCGGGAAATATGCACCCACATAACTCTTCGTGGGATCCCCCTTTCTTTACAAATCAGGAGATCAGACTTCACGACTTTGCGAATCCAAAGGTCGAGCGTCGGTCTCACGAATCATTGAAATCCGACGACAGTCAACGCTGACCTTCTCCTATCGGGGTTTTCTCTATCGTGAATTTGGCACTCGCGATGTCAAACAACTCGCTTTACCGACTCCCGAACCCCGATATGGAGAAACTCCGACGCACGCGTGAGTTCGACCCTTCACGTCACTTCACCCTATCGACACTTCGGATTTCGCGGTATCGCGAATCCTGCGGTAATGGTTTCAGAAATTCTTGCTGCGAAACCCCGATATATTATGCCACCTGTCCACGTCGCCGACCCTTGTGGCCCACACAATATCCTTAGCCGACGGGATATTGCGTTTCACAATTTCGCGATTCCCGTTGCTAAACTCTCGACTCTTCCTCTCACGAAATCCTGATAGACAATTCCGTGAGTGATCCAATGGCTCTGACTGACTTGGATCAATGGATCTGTCCCACCTGAGCTTTTAACCTCTCGGGAATCCCTGCAGTATCTCCCCTACACCTCTTTGAGATCTGACGACTCATGGAATGTCGCGAATTCTCCTCGGAGAATACCGACCGTCTGTTCCTCCTTGGTGAAATCTACGAAATAACTAAGTGTTCCCCTCCACGGAACTCATTCACCTGCACGTGACCCTGCGACGCCTGTTTGAACACTCCTCGGCACAAAATTCATGTGCTTTCCCTTGGTGATGACTTGAAGGTCCTATACCTCCTGAGCTTTACCAACTCTGCGTCCTCTTAGAAACTCTCTTGCTCACACTCCTTGCGGCAACCTTCAGACACTTTCATGTGCTGAACTCCTTTCAACTCTGCGCACACCTACAGCAGTCCTTCAACTCTTACTCAGGTTCGCAACCCTGAACTTCACTCGGCCTGTGCACTCCTTGCACCGCTCATGTGCCCAACTTCACCTTTGAGAGAATGAGAACAAAAGCAACCCTATCTGAGCCCTTTGTCAACGCACTCCTTGCAGACACTTCAACTGCACTCCTTGCAGGAACTCTCAGCTCAAATAGAGAAACAATTGAAACTCATTTCATTATTCTCTCAGACCTCAAACTCAAAGCATGAAATCATATACACAACATATAAAGAAAATGTATAACAGGAAGCAAACATTCATGAACACATCACTCAACATCAACACACAGAGAACAAACACAAACCCATGAATTTGAATCAAACTCTTCTATTAATTCAAATATCAGTATATGGGTGTTCTTACACAACTTCTCTGCTTCTCTGCTATGCTCTCCTGCTTCTCTGATTTCAATCCTAATGTTACAAATGCACAATGAGGGTGTCTATATCCCGTTTCCCTCTTGCGCTCCTAAACTGTCTAATCTACACATTCAATTTTACCTACTTGCATTAACTACCTTAAATGTCGTCTACCTACTAAGGAAGAGAGCTAAAGGCTCAATGTATGATTACAATATACAAGTGCACTTATCTTAATGGATCATTTAAGATCACGCAAAAACTTCGAAGGCAATTTTCAAAATTTGTGTTGGCGCTTGTCCAACTGTCTCTTGCCTTCCACGCTGGCTCGCTTGATGTGGGAGATGCTCCTGCATCATACTCCCTCGCTTGAAAAAATTTCATGGGCTCCTGTCCATGAGCTCTTGCACGGTCTGTCCATGCTTCTATATCTATGCTTCGGTCTCCCAGCTGGCATCTTCAACTGGATGGTTCTTCCACTTGACCAGATACTCGAAGTATTTCTTTTGCCTGGTCCTTTTGCTCACTCTTTTATCCAGTATGCACTCCATCTGTGGATTCTCTGCAACTGGCATCTGCCTTGTCCACTGGATCACTGGCTGCTCATTTCCAGTCTTTGTTTCCTCAATCTTATATGGGTACAAATCAGAGATATTGAATATCAGAGAAATTCCGACCCCATCGGGTAATTCAATCTCATAAGCGTTTGCCCCAAATTTCCTCAAGACCCTACATGGTCCGATTTTCTTCATTTTCAACTTATTATACGTTCCTCTCGGGAACCTTTCCTTCCTCAAATGTGCCAGAACCAGATCACCAACCTCAAATTGAAGTTGTCTTCTATGCTGATCGGCTCTGTGCTTATATTTCTGGCTTGAATTCTGTAACCTCTCCTTCACTTGGTTGTGAAGTTCTTTCATCGCCTCTGCGAATTCTTCTGCACTAGCGCTCCTAGTCGCAGTCTACTCTGAATCCCTCAGCTTAGAAACTCCTCTCGTCTGCATGCCATAGACAACCTAAAATGGACTCTTCCCTGTGCTCCTGTTAACTGAGTCATTATACGCGAATTCTGCCTGTGGTAATATATTGTCCCACTGGCTATGGTGCTCTGTCACCAAGCTTCTCAGCAAGTCTCCCAAACTTCTGTTTGTCCATCCGTCTGAGGATAATACGCTGAACTAAACAATAGGTTAGTTCCCAGCTTCTTCCATAATGTCCTCCAAAAATGCCCTATGAATTTCGTGTCTCGATCCGAAACTATACTCCTCGGCAATCCATGAAGTCGAATGACCTCTTTGAAAAACAGGTTTGCAATGTGAGTTGCATCACTGCTCTTCTGACATGGAATGAAGTGTGCCATTTTAGAAAATCTATCCACCACCACAAAGATTGAATCAACACCTCTTTGTGTCCTTGGCAACCCCAATACGAAATCCATGCTAATTGCCTCCCACGACCTCTCTGGTATGGGAAATGGTTGATAAAACCCTGCATTCTGCTTTCTTCCCTTCGAATGATGGAAAATTTTACATCTGTCTACGAATATCTTGACGTCTGCTCGCATTCCCGTCCAAAAATATGATTCATTCAACTTTGCGAACATCTTGTTGTGACCAAAGTGTCTTGCCAATCCTCCACTGTGTTTCTCCTTCAACAGATTCTCCCTCATGGAGCATTTCGGAATACACAGTTGATTTCCCTTAAACAACAATCCTTCCTGGATCATGTACTCGGCCCTCTGGCTTCTATCTCTGAGAACTAGATTCTTAGTTGCTTCATACGCCTCCTGAAAATATGGATCACCTGCGTACATGTCCCTGAGATCATCAAAACCTAACGTTTTGACTCTGAACTCCTGCAACAACAAACACTTCCTGCTCAAAGCATCAACAACTTTGTTAGCAGTACCAGAAATGTGTTTAATCACAAATGTGAAATTCTGCATATACTCAACCCATTTGGCATGTTTCTGATTCAACTTTTCCCGTTGTGTCACAAACTGCAATGCATGATTGTCACTGTATAAGACAAATTCCTTCGGGATCAAGTAATGCCTCCATTTCTTTAATGCCTGGATGATAGCATAAAACTCCTTATCATAAGTGGAGTACTTCAATTTCGCTTCATTCATCTTTTCGCTGAAGTATGCTATCGGCCTGTCTTCCTGACTCAAGACTGCCCCAATTGCAAATCCGCTTGCATCACATTTCACCTGAAATGTCTTCTGGCAATCCGGCAACACCAAAACTGGTTGTTCTGTAATCTTCCTCTTCAACAGATTGAAACTCTTCTCAGCCTCTTCTGTCCAGCGAAAATATTTATGTCTTTTCTTCACTGTATCCATCATCGCTGCACTAATTCCACTGAAATTCCTAATGAACTTTCGGTAGAAACTAGCCAATCCATGAAAACTTCTCACCTCGAAAATATTCTTCGGTGATGGCCAATTCTTGATCAATTACACCTTATCTGGATCCATCCTCAACTCATTTGCCGAAATAACAAATCCCAAGTAAATGAGCTTTGTCTTCATGAATGAGGAATTCTTCATATTTATCAACAACTTCTCCTCCTGTAGTTTCTGCATCACTGTAGCCAAATGCTTCAGATTCTCTACCACTGTCTTACTGTAGATCAGTATGTCATCCAGATACACAATGAAAAATTTCTCGATGAACTCCCTCAGGACTTCGTTCATCAACCTCATGAAGGTACTTGGTGCATTTGTTAAACCAAACGACATAACAAGCCATTCATACAACCCTTCATTTGTTTTAAATGCAGTCTTCCATTCATCACCTTCTCTCATGCGGATTTGATGATAACCACTTTTCAAATCAATCTTTGAAAAATACTTTGCTCCACTCAAGCAATCCATCAGATCATCCATCCTCGGCAATGGAAATCTATACCTTATGGTTATCTTGTTGATCGCCCTTGAGTCAGTACACATCCTCCAGCCTCCATCTTTCTTCGGACTGAGTACTGTTGGAACAACACATGGACTCAAGCTTTCCCTGACTAATCCTTTGTCCAATAACTCATGGACTTGCCTCTTGAATTCATCATTCTCTTGCGGCGTCAATCTGTACGCGGCTTTGTTTGGAAAACTAGCTCTTGGTATGAGATCAATATGATGACTCACACTCTTGATCGGTGGCAACGAACGAGGTAGTTCGTCCACTACTATATCAGTGAACTCTTCCAACAGTTCCTGAATCTCCTCTGGTAAATCATCCACTCTTGTGCTAGTCAGAACAATCTTCGGCTTTCTGACCACAATGAACTGTGGATCCTCCTTCTTCTTAACTTATGTAAGAAGTTCCTTCCCACTCATGATAAGTACAGTGTTGCTTACTTCCAGCTTCACCTTCTTATCCTTTATCGGAAGCAACATGTGTGTCCTCCCATTCTTCTCTAGGGTGTATGTGTTCATTCTCCCATCATGAATCACATTCCTGTCATATTGCCATGGTCTACCCAACAATAGATGACAAACATCCAT